>VZTA01003748.1:182634-212851 GCA_013398855.1 Mohoua ochrocephala
CCTCGGGGGATCGATATAGGCAAAGTGTATTTATGTAAGGGGAGGCCGGGATAGGAGAGACATGATTGTCTCTGAGCACAGCGGAGCAGCGCCGGGCCGGGCTGAGGGAAGGGCAGGGCTGGGGCGGCCCCGGGTGCCGGCACAGACTCACGGCACGGGTGGGTGCTGCGGTCTAACATACTGGGAAAGCCCACGCTTCCCAGCCCTCTGCAAGCTTGTGAAACAGCCCACTTTTAAAAGAAATGATACTTCTTTTTTTCTTTCAGCCTGAGGCACCTCCCCAGCGGGTCAAAACGCGCACAAAGATTCGCAGGGAGCGCTCGCGGGCACCGAGGCACGGGGAGCCGGGATCGTGGGATTCCCAGCGAAACAAAACTGCCGGAGCCTCCGGTGCTGCGGGCACTGGAGCGGGGGATCCCCTGAATCCTGGCTCTCCCCAGCGGGAAGGCGGCCCGGCGATGCCCAGCTGCGGTGCTGCTAACCCGGCGGTTCACCAGCGTGTTACGAGGGGAGGAAAGGAAAGGCGGGATTAAAGCATTAAGTAGCCGAGTGAGCTGTACCTGTATTTCATGAATGCGGCCGAAGCCGTCCTTCCAGAAGAACTCGTAGAGGTTGTAAAGGGTGTTGGGTCCGGGCATTTCGTGCAGGCTCTTCACCCTGCCCAGGCGGCGCTGGGGGGTCTCGAGCAGCTCCGCTCCGCTCCCCTCGCCTTTGTTCGCCGCCGCTGCCCGCGGGCTGCTTCGCACCTCCAGGGACTGGCTGCTGCACGGCCGGGACAGCCCGGGAAACCTGCTGCTGGCAAAAAGCGCCTGGTAAAAGTAAGTCCTCTCACATTTAAGTGTCTGCTTGCGTTTCATCGTCAAAACTCTGGTGAAGAAAGACATGTCTTTTAATTTCAGAAGGGTCTACTTTGCTCCTGCAGCTGCTTTTTATTTGGTTGCTCTTTCTTCAGTGCCTGCTTTAACTTGTACAAGCAGCACTTCTCTGTGGGGATAAGAAGTGGGCAGAGTCCTCAGGGAGGTGCAAAAGGGTGCTCTTTGTTGCCAAAAATCAGGCCTTTTTAAGCAATTAGGCCTTTATAAGTTACATATTTTCAAAGGACAACAAATATTCAACCAACCACCATAAACCATGATGTGAGCATGTGACGGTTATGTAACCTGTTTTTTATGGTTACGTAACTTGTTTTCTCTATTCCAGCTGAGTCATTCCCAGAATCCTTTTCTACTTAGCCGAAGTACAAGGAGTCAGCCATGATTTTACAAAGGCCACAGGGCCCTTGTTCTGTAAGGCTTTGCCTATCTGTAACATCTCCCCCTTCTTCGTTTACGTGTTCTCTTGCTGAAACAACCTGTACTGGTAAAGCCATTATCTTGTTAAGGCTACTATCAATCATTCGTTGCACACAAGATAAAATACATGGGATGCATATCACAATCAATAAAAACACACCAAAGGTAACTATGCCATACATTACTAAACGTCCAAGCCATACCCTGAAGCCAAGGTTGTGGATCCATGAAGACATCCTCCACCAATCACCCTCATTGTTTCATGCAACACATGCCATCAAATTCTTCGCATCCATGGCCCTGAGACAACAGCAAGAAGTCGATGGCCGCCCCGTTCTGCAGTGTTGCATGTCACACTGAGTTAACGTTGATTAGCGTTGCTGAAAGAGCGGCACTAGTGGCATTGGCTTCCTTTGCAAGGCAGCAGCCAAGCTTGTTTAAGGAAGCCAAAGCGTGAGCAGTGCCAGTCGATGGTATCAAGCTGCCAAAGATGCGCTCCCCAGTGTTCCAAAAGGAACGCTTTGGATCGCATTTCTTGTTAAGAACATGTGTGCTGCGCCCAACCCGACACTGCGCTGCAGTAGTTAAAGCAGTCTGATTTGGATGAAACAAGGTTAGTTGGCCAGTGGTACATGGTCCACCAACAGCTTTGCCTGGTATACCTTTCCAGACATGCTCTCTGCATATTAGGAACAAGTCTGAAGGGAGAGCAATAGCACTGGTGCCAGATGCCAGTTGACTTTCTAAGGTCCAGTTGCACCACAAGGAAGCATTGCTAAAAATGCCTTTAGGAGAGACATCAAAGTTAACACTGTTCATATAAATGTGGGGTGTACAGTCAATGCAGAAGCATAGCGAAGCACGCAAGGTCCCTAACGTATTTGATTCTTGTGGCTGTGAGGGCAAAGCCGGAAAGTCATGCATCCTTCTCAGATCTTTGTACCATGTTTCATCTCATCCTGCAGTCTTTCGCCAGGTGTCCTGGCACCACCACCTGGGCTGCAATATACCTGGTGCCGTGCAGTTTTGCTGCACGGTTTCATTGTACAGCTTACCAAAATGCTTCTTGTTAATGAGTACCCCTACCAAGCACTGGGGGCTGTCATAGAAATGCTCACAGTATCGGTGCGCAGAGCATTGGCAAGGGTGATCCATACGTTTGCGCCATGCAGTGTAGGGGGCAAGATACTCGCAGTGCTCTCAGCAATCAGGATGATGCAACAAATGGTCGCACACACAGCAAAGGAACCCATTTCACGTGGTGACCTGTCGAGACACAAGCATAACCCCTACTCCACGTTAACAAATCTACAGGTCCTGCCTACTGCCCTGTTAACGGGTCCTTTACCATCACTGGCGGCCTAGGATGAGCCCTTGTATTGAAAGAATATTGCCTTTCACATGCTGTTTGGCCAGCTTCATTTCGATTTAGAAAATTAAGAACATACAGGGCTTTTGCTAACCTGTCATGTGGACACTCCAACTCCCCCTTCTTTTGTTTTTCAAGCATAGTTTTCAATGTTCTGTAGGCACGTTCAACGATAGCCTGCCCAGTGGGAGAGTGGGGGATACCCGTGTTGAGGGAGACACCCCATTGCTGTAAGAATTGGCAAGTCCATTCAGAAGCATAAGCAGGCCCATTGTCTGTTTTAATAGTGTCAGGAAGGCCTAAAGTAGCAAAGCACGTGAGCCAGTGCTGAGTGGCACCACGAGTCTTCTCTCCTGTGTGAGTGGTTGCCATTAAAAAGCGTGAGAAAGTGTCAACAGTTACATGAACATATTTTAAACGACCAAATTCTGGAACATGAGTAACATCAGTTTGCCAGATAGAATTGGCAGTCAGGCCTCGAGGACTGGCACCCTCTGCCAAAGGAGCAGAAGCAACTCCATGGCAAGAAGGACATGATAGCAAAATGTTGCGAGCTTGTGAGGAGGTTAATTGAAACTGCTTGTGTAAAGAGTGTACATTCTGGTGAAAAAAAGTCATGAGATAGCTTAGCCTGAGCAAACTTGTTTGCCACGACAGTGATATCTGCACAGTTATTACCTTCTGCAATAGGTCTGGGTAAACCTGTATGAGAACAAACATGTAGCACATAAAAGTCATGCTGTTGGTTGTTAATCAAAAGCCATAGTGTTCGCAGTTCTGTAAATAAAAGTGAGTTATCAAGATATTGCAAATAGGCAAATTTTAAACGAAAAAGTACATTAGCAGCATATGCAGAATCAGTTACAACACTGAGTGGTTCGTGTGAAAACGATTGAAAAGCATAGTGGACAGTGGCTAACTCTAAAATTTGCACTGAAGCATTTTGCAATGTCAGAACCCTTTTATGTCACCCTTACACCAAACTACTGCAGCTGTTCTGGTTCTCCTGGATGCATCCATAAAAACACCCAGTCCATTGGCAGGGGTCATACTGCCAGCAGCGTTTTGCATATAAGGGGAGGCTACCCACCTCCGTCCACAAGCGATGTGAAGGGTAGTGAATAGACAATGGTCCTGAAAAGTCTGCAAGTGACACCTTTTCATCGGCTCTGCATGATTTAGGGTAGGCACTGAAAAGGCAAAACGAGGTGCATTGTCAGGGTGCAAGGGAATGGTAAGAAAGCAGTCTTTAAAGTCTATGACTATGAGGGGCCATTCGAGAGGAATCTTTGCTGGAGAGGGAAGTCCAGGTTGTAAAGCACCCATGGGCTCAATCACTGCATTTACCGCCCGCAAGTCATGCAACAGTCTCCATTTACTTTGCTTGGGAATGCAGAATACAGGAGTGTTCCAAGGGCTAGAGGATGGCTGAAGGTGCCCAAGAGACAGTTGTTTGTCTACAAGTTGCTGTAGGTTTTGTCGCCATTCTGACATAGGGGACATTGAGAAACCCAGACAGGGTTATTTGTTTTCCATGTGAGCTTACGTATGTTCAGTATCTGTGTTCGGAACGGCTGATCAATGGCCCCTATGAAAAAGATCTTTACATGAATCTGAGTCAATGCTTACGGGGGTTCCAAATTGGCCCCAGACATCCCGTCCCTGCAGTCTGCATGGTACTGGAGCAATGAATGGCGCAATGCAGGCAGTTTGCCCATCAGGGCTGAGAACAAGGTGAAGGTGAGCACTTTGTCTAGGGCATTGCAGCCCTCCTACCCCAGTCAGAGTCGAGGCCAGTCACTGGGCCAGTCTCTGCTTTTAAAAATTGAGATGTCAGCTCCGGTATCAACAAGTCCTTTGAATTTTTTCCCATCTATAGTACATACCATGGTCAGCTAAGCTGCTGTGATAGCACTTATCCAAAATATTTGAGGCTGGCCAGTGCTGCCGAAGCCACCTGTGCCATGCTTACCTTTTCTGCCTGGGGTTGTGCTGGAAAATGGAACAAGCTGTGCCAAACGCCGGCCTGCGGGTATAGAGCAAGGTGGCACGGGCGTCCAGAGCACGATTCGTATCTCACCTTCAAAGTCGATGACACCAGGTAGCACAAACAGTCCTAGTTTAGTGGTAGAAGAACATCCGATTAGCAAAGCATGCGTATTGTTGCCAACAGGTCCCCAGACCCCTGCAGGAACTAACTGGACTGAGGCTGTATCGAGAGTCACTGGCTGGCGGCCAGGCCCAGTCCTGCGCTCCCGGGGGTTGCGGGGCCAAGCACGCTTCCCAGGCGCTGTGCTTGTGCGTGTCAGAGAGAGAAGAAAGAAAATAACGGGCTTAGTTTGCAGCTACAGATTTCTCGGTTACTTTTTCAGGTAGCCAAGGCATCGAAGGATGTTGTGTACTTGCTATCACTGAGCTTTTTAAGAACAGGTTTGAGAACATCATCAGGGAACTCTGAAGTTTCCCTTCCTACATTTCTATGTTGTGTAGCTACATTATTTCTTTGATATTCATCTAGAGATACTTTGAGAGAGACAGTTACACAGATTTTAAAATTATATTAATATAACTTCTAGATTGCTGGAGGGAATACGTGCACCCTTCCTAGAAACTCCTGCTCACAGCTATCAGTATGGTTGATTTTTTATTTTTTTTTTTGTTTGAAGTCATACATGGTTAAGGTAAAGCATCTGCTGCTATTAATATGTTAGTGAGATAAACTCAGATACATTATGCTGTAAAGTTTTGCAACTGGTAGTAGCTTTCTCTGAGTGTACCTTTTTCCAGTTTCCATATTTGGAATTCTCCATTATTTTCCCCTGTTACTACTTCTCCATGAAAATCATTGTAGGACATATTGTTTCTAGCCAGGATACTTGAAAAAGCTTCAGAAGCTTTATCCTTTAAGGATTTCACCAGAACAGTACCTGCTTTCCCACTGAAGAATTTCTGGAGGTAGTAGTAGCTCCAGCATAGGAACGGTGTTGTATAACCCCACCTGCAGTCAGTTTCTTCTCAGTTTACTTATTGTTAGATTTCTGTTTGCTTGCAATAAAATGGTCTGAAACGCAGACCCCATTTAAAAAAACCAGCATGTAAACACTCAGAGAATCTGCAATTTCAGGGAAGCACAGAGCTCACCTGGTGCAGCACATAAAACAGCTGCAGACATTCAGATCTCATTACTGGCAAACCACAGCAGATTTTTAATACCAGTCAAACATTCTGTGATTACTGGCTATCAGGTTTATATGTGCAGCTTATACAATCACAGTACAGCCAAATTCATGAGAAGATTCTAGCAATCCATTGTGCTACAGCTCCTGAGGAACTGGATGCATTCTCTGCTGTCTGGATAACTGTTGTTGAGTTTCAATATAGCACTCAACAGTGCAAAGTCTAAACCAGTTTATTTCATTAGTCATACGCAAATATTTATTACTGTAAAAAAAGAAAAACAAAAATTACAGAAAAACCTAAAAGAAAAAAACCCAGACCCCACAAAAAAACAAAAAACAACCCCAACATAAAAAATTAACTTTGAATAGGATTTTATACCTGGTCTAGTTTTAAAGAAAGAGTGGAATGTGCCATTTGAGAAGAGTCCTGACCCAGGAGTGTCTGCGAGATGCCTCCATTACTATTTATCATCTTGTAATTTTATTACAAGGATCCATCAGTGTTTTACAAGCAAAGCCAAAACCACACCATCCTTAAGAATTTCCAGAGTACATTATAGGCAATAGCTGAGTGTAACAGAAAGAAAGAAATGAAGAAAGCACAAAGTAGCAATGCATTAATGATGAAAATGACCAAATTACTTTGATATAACAGAAGGATTTAAAGGGGTGTAAAGGTACCATTATGCAAATCTGTATAGAGCACCTTCTTTGAACAAAGAGAGATGAGTGACAAAGAGAGATGACATCCACAGAAATAATTTTTATGCAGTGCAGGTGGTGGACCAGAGGTAGGTCTGATGACCAGTGGGCCAAAAATATTTATAAATAACAGGTAATTCTAGGCAGTTTGCTGGATGGAGTAGAAATTCAGAGCCACTAAGAGATGCAGCTCTGGTGCACTACTAAAACACTGCTCTACAATAATTATCAGTAATACCATAGCAACCCATCAGTGCAGATACAAGTTTTCTAGATAAACTGTACACAAAGAATACTCAAGACAACAAGAGTCAAATTGTAAGGTGGTTCAATAGCTGAATACAGGAAGGGAATGTTTATAAATGTGAGTGAATACATGTGGGCTACCACAATGTGGAATGTGCAATTAAACCATTCACTTCTCTTTGCTGTGCCAGGTCATAATTGTGTGGTTCTGTTTGACTTTCAAGTTAGAGTTTTAGTGTACATATGTGCCACTAATGTTCCTGCTTCACATCCTTCACACTACATATCCTTACTACTGCAGAATCTGAGTTGGAGGTCAAACTTGCAAACTGCAGGATGTTCAGTAGTCAACATTATGAGTAAACACCAAAATTTATGTGACAAGAGATGGATGAAACTGCAGTAAGTTTCCTAGAATGGACTTGGAAAAGAGAAAGGAAGAGTAAAGGAAGAAGCCAACAAACATTTGAAAGAGCAGCAGAGGGTGAAAAGTTTAGAGGGTAACCTAAAGTGGTTGGCATTGCTTGGTCACATTTTCCTCCCAAATATGAACACAGACTTGTTTCAGGTAACAGAAGTCCAGTAGTAGTGCCACAGAATTCCCAGGAATAATGATGAGTATAATAGCCATTATACAAAACCTCCTTCCAATCCACATAAAGCCACCAAACCACACAGAAGGGAGGAGTTCTGCCATCAGCAGAAGCCAACCGAAACACATTTACGTGACTTAAAAGATAAATATTTTCTCCTACTTGTACAACCCACCGGTATATGTATTTATCAGACATCTTAACACAGACTTGGAAACACACTCAGAGTTCTTTAAATTTAAACAATGATGTTTGTCCTAGCCTGTTGCTCCTTGGAGTCTGAAAATATGCTTTATGTAACAAGTCAGTTGGGACTTCTGTTATTTCAAACAAGTTGGAGCACATGCCCCTTCACAGCAGACATGCTTCAGTTTTAGTTAACTTTTGCTATGTAATGGGATCACAGTATAAACTAAACTTGGCTTACTGATAATTTAGATTATGTATTGTTTTTGGATAATTTGTCTTCAGATCCACAGTCCTGCTGTTCTCTCAGTCTAGACCCTCTAATGGTCTGATTAATTGTACTTTGTTACCTTCGTTTAGTTATTTCTAAATCCAATTTAAACTTGCCCTCCTCTTTGCATGAACTCTGACAAAGTTCAGTCAAAGCTCTTTGTGTCAATAACATTGGTATTCAGAGTCAATGGTTACATTATCATCTTACCAGGAATTCTGTTTTCTTAGAATTATTCTCACCTTTTAACAGTCTTGGCTATATCTGGTTTGTAATCATTTGAACATCATTTTATGATATCCAGTATAATGAATATTGTACTGTATGTTTTACGTAACTGTTGAAACAGCTACAAGTATAAATCATTTATAACTTATGGAAGTAAAAGAGATTTGATAGCAGGCATTTAACTTTGCCCAAGTAACACCTTCAGCTAAGACTACACAGACAGGCTCTTCAGAACATTTGCAAAGAAAAGCTGAAAAAGGGCTGCAATGTCAGAACTGTAAGCAAAACTTTTCAGTGTAGTTTAAAACCTTTTCACTGAAAAAGCCATACAGTTAGTCATAATTTTTGCCTTTTCCGACTGTCCTCAAACCCATCTTCTGAAAGATCCTTTCAAGTTGTGAAGTTACTTCTTTGGCATTTTAAATGCTTTCTGAATTCTGATGTTTTTTCCTGAAAAGGGGACAAATTTGAACTTAACAGGCGAAATACTAATTGAATTTTGTACAGAAAGCAAGATATTTAAATCAGAACAAGCAATCCAATGCCACTGTGTGTGACTTACTGTTCAACCCTTAATAAAAACCTCATGAATCGACAGTAAAGAATTCAGTTCTACTTGCACACTTCTTCTTACTGTAGACAGTAAATGCACCAGTCTGCCACTTGCTGCTACAGCCTGGAGTAACAGCAGGCAGTAATTACCATACTTAATCATATCAAAGTAATGAACTCTAAAGTTTGAATACCAAGATGCTATCACTGATGCATGGAGTCATTCATACCTCGTAGAATTACTGTGCTTTACTTGATGCTGAATGTACTGCATCCCACACAGACATTACTTAGAAGAGTGAGATCATTAGTCACGATTTACTACACAGGAACTACAGTCAGTGCTGCCCTAAATCCAGCTACTACTAGTAATTCCACAATTACAGGAATCAGTATTAAGCCATTGGCATTTAGTAGGTGGTTGTGGTTTTTTTCAAGTTTATGAAGAGTGGAGAGCAGTTTCAAAGCAATTCATAAAGTTTTTTAAGAGAGAATTATGCAGAGGGACACTGCCTGACTTGCTCAGAAAAGCCTCTGTCACAGGCCCCTCCCATTATACTAAATTAGCATTTTGCTACTAACTGTTGCCATTAGAGCTGGTCCAGACTACTATCAGAAGTAAGCAGTGCTTTAAACTGGGGAGAGGAAATCAGCACCAGAATACTGCACAATTATCTCTTCTACATAAGCCACTCAAGCACTGCCATGGCTGGTTCCAGGCTGTGAGGCAGAAGACTCAGCACAAGAGAAAGAATCAAGTGTTACAGGGTTACTTTGTTTAGGCTCAGAGCCTAGACAAAGTTTAAACTGAAGCAGATCAGTTCCCTTTTTAAAAATTAGCTGAGTCTGATACAGAGACCAAAACTAAGCACCATCTGTTCTCAATTATGCTTCCAATATTTCTGGTCTCAATTTGTGAATTTATACTAATAAGAAACAGAATTCAGTATTCTTCCGAAGCACATTTGTCATACAACCAGGATAGCTGCACCATGCATGTTCCTTCCAGTATGGTAAAGATTTATACCAACCTATTCTGAACCAACAGAGGTTGTTCCTAAAGCTCGACAAACAATCAGCGAAATAGCACCTCTTGATACAACACCAAGTAGCGTGTTACATTATTAAGCAGATGTTATTTAGAAAGCATTCTTCTGCCACAAACCACCACCATTTCTCCTATAATTTTCTAGAATTATATTGCAGTCTTCATTAAAAAAAACCAAACTCAGGAACCTTTCCTTCACACATTCTTCCAACTCACCTTGTGAGAAGTCAAAATGCTTTTTGATTCAGTAATAACTTCTGTGGTGACAGCGCACTGTTCAGCAGTTACAAAGGTTTTATTGCATGGTTAATAAATAGAACATAAATAACAAGAGAAACAGCTTTTATTTGAGCAACTTCTCAACAGTAGCAAGAAAAATAAGGAAAACGAGCACAGAATTTATTTGCATTTACTACTAATGCTTTCCTTGAGTTTACTTTGGAGACAGAGTCCCTCTTTCTTCTTGTCTTCAAACTCTAAAATATTTCTGACCGATTTGTTAGAATTTTAATACAGGTTATGTCACAAGTATAAATTAGCTCTCGGTTTAAAAATATAATGTAAAGTGCTCCTCTTGGGATTTGTTCAGCTCACTGAATGATTTTATTTAAACATTTTGAAGAACAGTATGTTGTTGAGCAGACACAACAATCAGATAAATAATATTTCAAACATCAGTACAAACTTCATTTACAAAACCTTTTCAGGACTCTTCTGAAAAAGGATCTTCAGCTGATAAAAATAAAATCTATTAATTACCCTGAAAACCAGACAAGTACTTCTCTTGAACGAAGTGGCCTGTATGCTTCTGCCCTCTGGGCATCAGGAAATGAGGACATAAGACAAGGAGCCAGTGCCATACAAAAAAAGTATGTGCTGTGACATATTTGTATCCTAAAGTTCTTAAAAATATTTTCGTGGTAAGATTTAGTTCCTTCTTTGCTTTCCCATTCACCTATGAGAGCACATACATTGGTAAGTAAACATATGGCTATACAGATGCATATAAAAAAGTCTTTTAAAGGACCTGTCATAAATTTGAACTCCATCTTTTCAGCTACAGGAACAACTACATGGATCCACAGTTTCAACACAACGCCCGTGTGAAGAGGTCACTTCCGGAAGCGTTTGAACAGCGGGTGGATGTGTTTGTTCGAAGATGCCTTGCTCCGTGAGGAGTGGTATTCCATGTAAACTGTATCATCTGCTCCGGACATGGAGCTCATGGTGCCTGTACGTCGGGACACCTGCAAGTACAAGGAGCATGAGCACGTGCTTAGTGTGTGATCAGCGGTTTGAAAAGCATTTTCATTGCATGCGGCGTAGAGGATTTACTTCAAAATCTGTAACAGATCTGTTAATAAAATCTGTACTAGATCTGTTACCTTCTCCTTCAAATATGATGGAGAAAGACATGAATGACATGCCTAATTTCTTCCAAGTGCCCAAAAAGTGAATTATTCCAATAGCTAAAGGCTAATGCAGATTAGAAAAAGAAATCTGTTCTCTAATGTTTCACAAAGATACCAGGTCATCAATGACATCACCACATTTAGAATTGGATGGAAGTGAAATGCTCCGGTTCTGTCCCACCTGTGGTCATCCTTTTCAAATAATTCTTAATTACCTGAGCTGACTTTGAACCGTATTCTCCAGCAACTACTTCCTCCTCAGCATCCAGGTCAGATGCTTGCAGGACTTTCTGGAGAAGCTGCTGCTGTTCTTCTTTGGTTGAAAACGAAAGTTCTTCCTCTTCCATGCCTGCCAGCTTTGTGATTACCTAAGAAACAGAGCACACTACAAGGTGAGGGCTCTTCCTCCTCACTGTTAGCTATTCAAAACCAAGACAAGGATTTCTGATTCCATATCCTGCTGGAACTGCCTTCAACTTTTATTAATGGTTAGAACAACTTCACACTAAAGACAGCACAGACACATATAAAATCTTGCTAAGTGATGTACATATACATACACACACGTGTCTTGTTATATTCTAGCTGGAAATGCAAAAGACAAACCTTTGGAGGGGGAAAAAAGAAAGAAAAGCTCTGGGCAGAGGATGTCAGCTAAACACTGTTTATACCGGCTTGACCAAGAACCTGACCAAAGCACATATAACTGAGATATGTATTCAGCTTCCTGCAAGGTTAGTGTCATGCTGAAGGCTCTAGATTTGTCTAGTTTAAGAACCAGTATTTTATATTTAACAAAAATAACCCACTAGCTCTGCAGAGACTGAGAATTTTAGCAAGAAGCACTCAGGACAATGGGGAAAAAACCCTAACAAACTGAGATGTACAGCTGTTGAGAGACAGTGCAGCAACCTGCAACAGAGCATCAGCAGCAGAGCAAAAGGACTCTTCCAGCTTTTGAGTACTCAGACACTGGGTAACTTCAGTTAGGTTTGTTCTCCTTGCAATTCTCAGGAACTCATCTGGTAACTGTGGGTGCAGGGCACATGTGACCTACTGGCAATGCAGTGCTATGGGCTCCACCAGCTGACAAACCTCCACTTCTGAAGAACTGAAAAGATCTCAAACTTCTGTTAGAAAGCTTTGCAACAGGCAGCTTACTTTCTTAACTAGAGATATTTTGAAAATTTCACAAGAATTTTCCCTGTAGTTAAATGCATTCTGTAAGCATATGTTTATACATAACAATCAGTTTTCCCACTGTTCCCAACTTGACAAGGTTTTGAGAAAGACATTCTAATTCTGCCATTGATTATGTAGCATTTCCCCTCCTCATCTTTTCTGCTTGCCTCTCGAGTCAATACAATTATAAACTAATTACCTCAGCAGTCTCGGCTGCAGCAGATCACAAAACACTGTAAATAAAGTTAAAGGTAAAACAAATCCATATTAGCTGCCAAGTACTGTTTATAAAAAATGGGGTAGAGAAACACTGGAATGAATCATCAGTGCTGTGAGCTGTTATTCGTGGCAATTTCTAATTTGAAAAAGAACGTTTTCCTGAGAAAATGTCTGAGCCTGAAGAATCCATTTATGGAAGCAATCTGTCCTACATGGCTAAAGGAACACTATGGTCCTCACCCTTGTTTATTTAGGAGGATATGTGCTATGGTCATCTCAAAAATAAAGAAAAAGGAGTCACAAAAATCAATTTTAAATTGCATTTGCCTGTTTCCAGCTCTGGTTGCAAAACAGTGCTAGCATGATTCATAGAATGGAAAGAATTCCCACTGCATCATCTTTTGAGCTGTCCAACTGATGCCTTGTTTAAAGTTACCACCAATTCTTTCATATACAGGGTTCTTCTGCTACTGGTTTAAAGTTTAGCTAACCAAAAAAAAAAAAAAAACCAGCTAGTGGTACACTCCAAGCAGTAAACTGTAAAAAGGCTGATATTTAAGAAGCAAAGACAAGATATGTGGATTTAGCAAAAACATATTACTCCAGTTCTCTTTTTGATGAAAGGCAGAGAATGGAGCTATTGAGAGATGGCAAGAAGAAAGTAAGTCCTAAACAGAAAGTGAAAACTGTTACCCCTTTAAACTAATAATGAATTTTTAGTTATTTAGGAACACAAATTCTGAAGGAGAGGACCTTAGCACTGAAATAATTACCTAAAGAAGAGGCAGAGTCTCCATATTTGGAAGACTAAGAAGGCAGATGTGCTGGGAATGACATACAAGTAGTTCATCCTTGCTTGGAATGAAGAAACACAATAGACAGTTTTTTGGAAGTTTCTTTCAGTCCTATTATTCTTTGATGCCAGCTATGACTAAGTTTGGCAAACAGAAGAAAATAGATATTCTAATGTTTTGTTTCTAACCTGCAAATAAAGAACATTCCAGTACTGGTCAGCAAAAATGTTGCTCCAGATACTCAGCTGGCCACTTGCACTGCTTTTGTCCCACATTACACCAAAGCTCCCAGGACTAAGAGCTCCTTCCTTGCAAAACGAAATCCCTCTATTTTAACCTCTTAGTTCTAGAATCCAAGGCATTCAAATATAAGCAAAGGGATTGCTCTCATCTTCCCGGCTATAGCTACACAGATGCATTTGCTGCAATTAGTTGCAGCTTAGTACTGATCTATGACTTTGTCAAAAGAACACATTCACTACAGAAGGAAACAAAGTTTTTTCACCTACAAAGACTGTGACATGTCTGTTTCTAAAGAGCTCTTTAATGGGCTGCTCTTCCAGAGCAGTGATTTACTCCAGCCCAGCAGTTCAGGGGGATGTCCCATACTGGTGCCTCATGCAGACAAGCTCTTCAACAGCCAGATGTGGGAGCCTTATTTTTTATTCTCCTCATCAGTGCTTCTCATTGGGAAGGCTTCTAATCAGAGCAGTAAGCTCCAGTTTTGTAAAGGAATAATTTACCTAAACCCAAGAGCTGTGATGATCCTCTGTTGCCTTTAGCAGCCCAACAGATGAGCATATGGGGCAGTCCATTTATTAAAAGAAAAATAAACTAGATACACCATGAAATCTGTAATACAGAGGCGCTTTGGTGAAATGAGATGCTATATTTGGAAGATGACAACATAGTGAAATACTGGTCTGAGACTGGAGCTCTCTGGAACTTATTTGTCACTTCTAAAGTTTTGCAAGTCTAAATTGCTGCTGCCCACTCTGACAAGAACACCCAAGGCTGCTTTATGCAGAGCCAGTGTGATAATGTATAATGGGAGGCCTGCACAGACGGACAACTGAACAGCACAAACATAAACCAACCACGAAGGACCATGCACTGCACTCTGCAGGGTGCCTGGTTTGAAGTTGCAACACTTACCTTTCTAGAAGCTGTACAAAGCTACCTGTATCTGCCCTCGCAATAACACAGATGATAAAACAACACCGGAGCAGTTCTCGCTTGCGAGAAAAACCTTCATTAATGCATTCCACAACTGGAACTCTCAAGTACTGGACTGAATACTATTAAACTATACGAAAATTACATTCTTAGGCCCCAAGCATAATAAACAGAAGGGACAAGTTACCTTGAAGCTATAACCTTGATCTACAAGAAACCGTTGCCGTTTCGTTGAATATGCCATTTCCTGAGTGTCTTGGGATACAAGGGAATAAAAAAAGGCATTGTATTCCTCTGCAACCATGCCTAGGAGACAAAAGCACTCGGTGATTAGTTCCATTGGGAACACCGCTGTAACAGAGAACAACAATGGAATAAATACTGAAAACAGGTGTTAAAGTTGCATTGTTTAGCTGCAGCCAGACCTTGCATAAACTGTCACAGCATGGAAACTCCTACTTTTGTTCTTAATAACTTGAGGATAGGTGAAAAGACAAAAACAGAACAGGAAATGTAGACTAACACAATCACACAGGTGCTCTAAGAAGAATCTGCTGCTTTATTCTGCTAGGCAAGGTGAAAGACAAAACTGTTTTTAAGTCTATTATGTCAAGAAGAAGTGAAAAGTCAAGAGGCAAGGTTGCCGTGCATGTCAAAAAAGTTCAACAGAAAAAGACAAAGGAAAAGTTGTATCCATGTAAACCAGAGTTTGCAGTGTTTTTGAATTAAAAAAGTGAGACAAAGATACTTAGCTAAGAATTCATAGGACTATCTGAAGACCAGCACATACCAGGCTATGTATAAGTTATCTTTTTACACTTACAGTCCTTAAGGTCTTGTTACCCTGGTAACAGGGATCTCTTTTAAAGTCCAGGGTTTCACCAAGACTTTGTCAATTCACTAACATGGGTTTTGTTTGCATTTTCAAACAAAGCCTCACCTGTAACAAGCACAAACTGCACATAAAATTTTAAGTGTGTGCAGAGCTTAAGTCCGAGTAGAAAATATTTTAAGAATAATTTTTCTAAAGAAAAAAAATTCCTTTGGCCATGTTTTTACAAAAACATGCTAGTCAAAAACCAAATCTAATTTTTAAAAGCAAGTAGTCTGCAGTATCAAAAATGTGATTTCTACAGGCTTGCTTGTTAGAGTAATACTATGATTCTTTACAAACAATTTCATGTTGAAGAAAATATCAAGGAATGAAAAAGTGAGAGAACTGCCAAAGAACAAAAAGTCAGTTTTCTTTCAGCTTTTTTTTGTCCTTTGGAAGCTTTCTCATCACTAAATTTACTGACCCAGAATACGCTTCATTTTCACTCACTGGTATAAAGGTATGTTCTCTTTGACTAAAACATAATCCAAGAACAGTATAAAGAAACCTCATGAACATCCAGTTTCTCCTGCTCTAGGATACGATGATCCAAGGCCCAGAGCCCAGCCACCACCTCCTTTACCTTTTTTGGCTCTCAGCACTCGTCCCAGTCTTTGAGCCTCCTGCCTTCGCGACCCACCATGGGATGAAATCTGAATGAGAACATTGGCTTCGGGCAGATCGAAGGACGTGTCCCCTACCTGCAACAGAGCAGCACCCTCTGAGCAGTCTCTTCTTTCCACATTTCCCCAGCCAACACTAAATACAAAGCACAGCTTTCTTTGGGAGCTGCGATATGAAGATGTCAAATGCACACCATGCATGTGCTCCCGACTCTTACAGTTCATTCTGAAGACAGGCACAAGGACACAGTGAATGTACTCACTCACCTTGGAAATGAAAATGGTGTTGATTTTTGGATTGTGCTTGAAGTTTTGTAGAATTTGCATTCTTTCCCCTTGTGCAGTAGGACCATAGATATAGGGTCTGAAAAGAACACAACATTTGCAAATTAAATAAATTCAAGATTTCTCACTCATTTCTTATGAGGTACCATGGCAGGGAGTGCAGTACACATTTAAGCAGATATGAAATCAAACCAGATTCTGGTACAGATTTCAGTTTACTTTTAGCTTGTTTGGCTCCTCATGGCAGCTGCCCAGGGGTTGGTGGAACCCTCTGCAGGAACCCAGTCAGCCAGAAAGAAATTCTGACAGTTACAAATGTTTTGCAATTACGTGCACCAATGAAGCTGTATATCAACAGACTGAATACATTTGCTAAGCCTACATGAAGAGACTGAAGGCAGCTGTTAAAATAAAGAGATTTTTTCTCCTCAAATGTACTGAGTTAGCACATTGACAGCTGCAACCTTTGCTTCCTATTTAAACACTTGAAAATCCAGGCTTCTCTATCAAGGATACGCTGGGTGTCACAAACGGGCTGCTGCTGGGTGTTGCTGCTGGGAAAATTATTTTTGCTTTTAAAGCCAACTTCCTGCCCCTTCTAACACCTTCTGGGCCTACTGAAATGAGAAAAAGGCCCCAAACACTCCATGAGCAGCTCGCAGTGGCATTTCACCTACGGTTTCCAATGTTTGACAATGAATCACAAGGACATTTAATGTCTCAAACCCGAAGGCTCACACAAACTCTCAGTCACCCACAGACTTCATGAATAACTTGGACTACTATGAATTTTCCAGGGTCTGGCTGTTTTATCCCTGCCTAAGCAGAGTTAAAAAACCAAAAAACTAGAAAGAGCAAAGCCCACACAAAACCAGTGAGAGGCATGCAGGATACCACAGCCACTGCTTTCTCATCTGTTGCACTAATTTTCCAGATGCTGGTTTACCAAGCATCTCCAAACAATAGGAGTTAAGTTTTCCAATTACTGTTTTGTTCACATTTCCATAAATTATTTCTAAAACAAGGAACCAAGCCCAAATTTTTCATTTAGTATTGCACATACATGAATGGTAGCTGAACATAAACAGGGCAGTGCACAGGACTAAGGTTTTCTATTCTTATCAACTAATTCCTGTGCATTGGCTCCTCTTGCTTTCTTTACTACAAACTTTATTCTAGGGTTTTTTACCAAACAATCCTCGTCATCTCTAATTCTTCTATTTAGTGTATTTAAGCAGACTTTTAGGAAAAAAAAGCTAAAAAATGAAAGTAGCAAATGAGTCAACTCTGAAAAAGTACCATCATTATTCAATTAGTAGCATTCAGTAATATTCTAAGTCTTATTTTAAATTTCATTAAGTATTTAAATTGTGAAGTTAAATGGCAGATTTAGAGTGGAACTAAAGCATTTTTGAGCCTTCCTTTTCTTAGGACCACCAAGAAAGCATTCAAACACATTTTGTATTAAGAACAGAATAATCCTGAACTCCTGGCTATCAGTCCTTCATTTTAACTCGCCCTGATCCTACTTGACAATAATTCATTGACATTCCTGAGTACTTTTCTGAATCTAGAGCATTAAGTGCTAAATGGATTCTTTTTTTTAATGACTCATTTTCCTTACTGCAAAAAGACACTTGAGGGATTTGCAAAGATAGATTCCTCTCCCATTAACTGGCATAACTGACGAAACCACAGAGGCACAGTCCTTCAGAAACAGTGATTTAAACATATCCCTAACACCAGTAAAACCAGTCAGCACACGAGCTATGCTATACTGGATGACAGACTCATGACAGAGGGAAAACTGGCCAAGCAAATTTGGATTCTATGGCACCAAAAATTGCAGTCAAAATAATTCCTGTCATGTGCATGGTCTTTCCCTGATAGTTCCCCACTAGCAAGGGCAAGGAGGTTAAGGGAGGAGCCAGCAGAGGCAGCCAGACCGTGGCCACCTCTCCCCCCATCTGGGAGCCCACCCACCCCGCACGCCTCCGTCAGGCCTTGAGAAGGGCAGTGGGAGCTGTGCTCCTGCCGGGCACACAGCCACAGCACTCCTGCTGTACCCACCGGGCTGCTCTCTCCTCCACACATGGAATTCCTGTCCTGAACAAACCAACAGTTCCCTGTGGTTTAGCCTGCTCACAGCAAACTGGTACAACATCCTCCGGTTTTGTAAAACAAAGGTTCCCTCACCTTTGACCAGCACTGCAAGCCTCCTTTCTTTCTAATAGTCACAGCTGGATAACCTGGAGCTCCATAAAGGATGTGAGAAACACAGAATGCACACCAAAACATAAAAAGGGGCCGCCTACTATTTCTTCAACTGGTTTTCCTGCCACGCTTCCAAAGCATCTACACCACTTACAACTGCTGTGCTCCGCAGCATCCTCCCCTCCCAGCATTGCCTGTGCTAAAGGCTTTGTCTGTGGTGCACTGAACAGGGCTAGAGACATTCCAGAGGCATCATTACAGCTAATCTCTGTCCAGACAGATTAAAAAAATGATGAAAGAGACCACGGGTGTTGGAATTCATCCAGCACCATTAGCTCTGCTTGCTATTTAATGTCACAGCATGCCAGCACAACACGGTCCTTAAACTGCAGTCAGAACTGATCATGAATTTTGGAAAGTGTAAGGCTTGTTTGTGGTTTTGCTAAAGGAGTACTGCTGAAATTCCTAGACATGAAATCATACACCATCAAAATGCCCCACAGCTTCCAGCAAAGCAAGGCATTATTTGGGCTTGTCAAAGAAAGGATGAGGAGAGCTTATATGGTTATGTTTCCCAATAATCGCTCTATGCCTGACCCTGACAAACTCTCCCTGATCATCCCTCCCCAAATCCTACCAACAGACTGATGCTGAGCCCTCACTAAAATCTGTTTGCACAGCCTCCTGTAACTGCACTTGTGTTACAGTCATTTACTGTAACCGAGGAGCTCTAGGGAGAAACATCCCTTAGTTTATTAAACAATTACTGCAGTTCTAGGTAGTGCGCTAGTACAGCACAGATCTCAAAAAAGCTGTCTTAGTTTTTTTAGACAAGGGTAAGACCTTCTGAGAACCTGAAGAGGGAGGCCTTGGGTCTCAGAACATCTTGAAAGATCCAGAGTGTATATATTTGAAAACCTTTGTCTCAGAGAGACAGGGGAAGCTACCATCCATTAAAGAAACAGTTCTACTGATATTTCTAAAAGCCCCTCATTTTTCCACTGGCTTTTACTAATACAAAGAAAATAAAATAACTTAACATAACATAAAATACTAAATCTTTCACAGAAATCCTGGATGTAAACTTCTCTGAAACAAAAGCTAAACAGAGACTCTTTTCAAACACCGAAATCATGTTGCAGTGCCAATAAGGTCCATCCAAAAATACCCTCCTGAGCTTTTTATGCAGGTGGACTGGAGTTACAGCACTACAAAAAATATCAAAGACTACTGAAAGCTGTGAGATTGAAAGGAAATTGCCATGGAAGGAGGAAAACAATGGTGCCATCGTTGGTAGTGAACACTTACTTCCCAAGTCTGACTGCATATTCCTTCAGTGCAAACACATTGTCAGCAAAGACGATGATTTTATCATTCCGTCGCTCATGAAACTTAATCAGGAACTGACAGGCTCTGAATTTATTTGGGTTCATGGTGTAGAGCAGTATCCTTTTCTTTGTTTTGATAGCTACATATTCTCTGTAAAATTCAGGTGACATCGGGCACCAGACCTACAATTAGAAAACACACACGCAGACAATGTAACGCTCCGTTATTTACTTACTTAATCCCAGTGGGAATTGAAAAGATAGTGGGGGATGATAATGCATTAGGACTTTGTGCATAGTGCAGGCCACAGATTTTAACAAAGTCATTTCTGTACCAAAATGAAAGCTACCAGTCAGTGAAGTCTCCTGCACTGCTAAAATCTGTTTAAACTCATCAACATTTCGATGTTCCAAAATGCTCTGGCACTGAGATCCATGACAGAAATAGGCAGCGGAACTGGAACAAGACTGAAAGATAGTTCCTTTATGTTCACACTTAAATAATTTACTGAACGCTACTACGTTTTACAAAGCAGTAATTAAGGGAATGAACTGTCTGTGTAGCCTCCCTTTCACAGCAGTCAAAGCTTTTTCCAATAAAGACTAATCTTCATCCATATTCTGAAAGCTGAGACACATTTTGTCTTCACTCTAGAACAAATTCACCCATCTTTCTTCATATACCCACAAAGGAGGGACCTTTAACAGCTGTTGAGTCTAGAACTTCCAAAAACACTAGGATTGATTAGAAGTTTTCAACAGACATCCCTAAGCAATTCTTTTATTATGTAAATAACTACCATAGTACTTCAGTAAGTCTAGGCTTATTTTTTTCTACTGTAGCATGAAAAAAGAAGAAATTATGACGTTTAAGACAATGAAATGACACTATTGATAATATATGACACTATCCACAGGGCATATCATTTAGGAAACATTCACTCTGCTGTACACGTGTTATTCCCTCATGTCCATTGCATAACAGAAATAAACAAAACACTGCAGAGAAAAGCCTCCTTCATAACCACCATTCAGCTAAGGAAGTTAATGACAATTTACAGGAGTTTATTTAAACATAAATTGTTCTGTACTAACAAGAACTAATTTTTTGTTTCAAAATATTTTTTCCAGTGAGTTAAATGCCAGATGATGCTTTTATTATCCTTTGACTACATTAAAAATAAATTCATGCATTGAATAGGCTCTGTCGTTATTGTGTGCTGTCTACATGAAAGACTTAAAACTCTTGAATCAGAAGACAATTACATCAAAGTGACAATGAGATATGAATACTGAATATTTGACTGCAGTAAAAAATTTCATCTATTGCTCAATGCCTCTCTGAATACATGGCAAGCCCGTGTATTTTGTATTTGCACTCTCTTCTGGATTAGGAAATGGGTAAGGTCTACTTCTCGCCCCAACGATATTTCTGTTTTTATATTTTGCAAGACATGCACTCCAATCCAAAGACTTAGTATGGCTGCTCAGAAAGGGATTATTTGCAAATTACAAAATTCTGAAAGAACAGGTAAAGAACAGGTTTGTTGTCTTTTTCTGAACTTTGTGTAACTTTTTTAACTGTACTGCTCATTATCTTTTGGAGCAGTGAGAGAGCAGCACCTGCAACGACCATGACCTGCCCTATGAGACATCAGCACTGCCCTCTCTGGCCTCCTGGAAAGAACTGCTCTTAAAGAGTGAGCCAGACACCTTTCCTGGCTGTGGGGAATAAGCCAAGTTGATTAATGATGCTACTCCTCAACACGTGCCAAGAAAATCCAAACCAGTATGCAAAGCAGTTGTGCACGTATTGGACTCGTTATTTATCAGCCATCAATACTGGGCTTTCTTATTCTTTGCTTCTGGTAGAGTCATCAAATGTGAGTTCAAAACACTGGCCTAAGGAATACAAACTTGCAGAATTTTCCCATCATTCAGAACAAAAGGTAGCCCATGCTTCATTTTCCAATGACTAAAGGGCAGTTCAGGCACTGAGAACTATGCTTGCAAGGCAGAACTAACCCAAGTGCCTAAATGCAAATCTGAATTTGAGAACTGGTAACTCTCCCTTCAACAGTTATTTTCTAGGTGCCTTTCACGTGCATTCTATGAGTTCGAAACAGGGGGGTTTTTCCTTCTACAACCTCCAGTTTGCACAGTGGTCAAAAGGAGAACAGCTGACCTGCATCTTTTATTCTACCACCAGAGCTAGGGAGAATTGCATGAAATTACCAAGACAGGCTTAAAATAACCCACGACATTAATAACAACAACAAAAAGACCAAAAAAAACCCCAAACCAGCAAACAAAGACAGAAAATCCCCACAAACAATGGAGGAAAAAAAACCCCAAACAGACAAGAAACTTTTGTAAAACTCTACCATAACACACTGCAGCTGCTAAAACTACTTCCATTCAATGGGAGACCAGACAAGTTCATGAAACAGCAATCCACTAATGCTTACACGGAAACCATGTAAATAACAGAGAGCCTGGAGAAATTTATCCTCTTCCCTAAGTATCCTCCATGTCAATTATCAGAGACAATATACTGAGTTAGACTTTTAGTCTGACCCAGAAAGATTACTTCAACATTCTAATGTGCCTGTGTGAAAGATTTTCACTTCTTTTGAAACCAGATTTACCTCTCACCCATATGCTGGAAAGAACAGAGGTCACAACATTAAACTGGAAAGAATGGTGAGATCCAATCCTATGTTTTCAAGTTTCATCCTCATATGTTCAGGCTTGAAATAAGCAGGTGTTTTCTAATATTTTTTTAAATTTCTACAATCATTCTTTGTTTTAAGAGCTGCAAGAATTTTTCTCAAAGTTATAAGCATACTAAATAAACACTAATAGTACCAAAAAGCAGAGCATCACCTCAGCACACTGGACTTTAGCAATGTAGCCACTGTTCTGCAGCTCCATCCAGTTGGCTTCATAGAGCTTTGGTCCAATCAGGAAGTTCAGGTCAACAATTTTATCATCTTCTCTGACCAGGGTAGCAGTCAGCCCCAGTTTACAGTGAGCTTGTACAATAGTGAGCACACGTCTGAACATTTTTGCTAAGAAATCCAAGACAAATTTTTTGTTAACTTTCCTGAATGGTTTTAGAAGATAAATACTGCAACTTTAAAAGACATTTTTATCAACTCCTGAACATAAGGCAAACACATCATTGGGAAATTGTACCCCATTGCACATACACTCCTAACAAATCTGTGTTACAGCAAAACTTCACAGTGATTGCAGCTTTATTTTGCATTGTCAAGTGTACTCTGAAAATCCCAGTAAACCTTCTGGCATCTTTATGATTTCCCATTCCCCAAGAGAAAATTAATATATTGAGAGATTACATGGCTTGGTTTAGGTCTGTATAATTTGCTAGAAAGAACTATGACACAAGGACTCTTGGCTGACTGCCACATTCAGGACTTGCACGATATGGCAGAATTACTCATCTTTAGTATTGATAGAGATCACAGAGGAGTTGCTATACCTTCATTTCTATAAAACCAAGCGAGAACAAAAGTGACAGAACAGTGCCAGCACTGTGCTACTTTGATAAAATGGCAATTAATCACCAAGGTCTACTTCTGAAATCCATTACTTCTGTGGACACCAAATTATATTCAAATGAGAATAAGGTAGAACAGCTAGCAGAATCCTGGGTGGTATTTTTATCCAGGATTATTCCACAGACACTTTAATACTACATTATGACTTTCCAGTAGTATAGATCTCAATTACGGGGCAATTTCAAAGACAACAGTTATTTCTGGATGGCAATCACTATGGTCACTCATAAATATTAAATTCTGGCCTGCAGTGCCACTGCATCTAAGAGAAGAAGGCAGATGAATTCCTCTCCTGTTCAAATACGTCTGCAGCAAAATTCTGCAACTGTAATTCAGGTATTTTAAGAGCACTTTATCAACCTACACGAAGGAACTTGTACTTTACATTGCCATTACAGAAAACGCAGTGTCTAATTTGAAAGGTTTCAGAAAACTAGTGGTCAGCTAAACGATGTAGTATCAGGAAAAAAAAACAAAAAAGAAGTAGAACAAGGCAGTTTACTTGTCTCAAAACTCTGAACCATGGATTTACTCACTCCATTAATCATGAGAAGAATAGCAAAAAACCACCACTTCTAAAAGAACAGAGGGACACGAACAACATGTGCAACGTGGAAGGTTTGCATGCCCTTTCCTTACCAGGGATGGTATGGACTTCATCCAGTATCATAAGGCCCCACTCTTGACTTTTAAGCCACTCCATTACTCTTTCTGCTTCCCAGGACCTTTTTGTCGTGTGCCCCAACATGGAATATGTGCTGATGGCAACAGAACAGCCAATGGGCTTGTCTTTGGCATCAGACGTGAAGCGACAGATCTGGCTGTCGTCGATGGTGGACCACATCTTGAACTGGGCCTTCCACTGCTCCACAGACACCGCGGAATTCCCGAGCACCAGGCACCGCTTGCGCACAGTGCACGCAGCCGTCACTCCCACCAGAGACTTGCCAGCACCTGCAGGGCAGGAGGAGTGACACTCATTAGCCCTCTCTCAGACACCACTGGTGTAGGAGGAAAACAAAACAACAGAGCCAAGGAATGTGAGAGAATATGAAATCATGTAAAGGCAAATTCTTTGTTGTTTCTTTACTACAATAGTCTTAAAGAGATCAAGCATTCGCTTCTTGAAAAAACAGCTGGATTGTCTACTAAACACCACTGTATTTCCTCAAGAAAATAATTGTAAACAATAGCTTTGACAATTAGAAACGATAATTCTAATGCTTTTTACTTTCAAAAGAATGTTAAATTACAGGTGGCTACAGAAAGCTTCCCTAAGGGCAACCTATTTCTCTGTCCCTGCCAGTTACGCACATTCCCCCACAAAGCAAGTCCGTAAATCTTCCCATCCTTCACACTTCTCCCAGCACCCCTCATGCCCTCTCGGGCCCTCGCCATATCTCCCACGTGCCTCCTCCCCCCACAGCGAGGGCACGGGCACACAGGCTCCTGTTTGCTCCTTTCCCCCCCATTTTCTGTAGGTTGTCTCAGTCTGCATGTTTCTCATTTCTTCCTCAAACTCCCCTGCCCAGCACTTGTGCACACAAGCTCTTTTCTTCCTTGGACACTTCTTTATGCCACCTTTGCATTCCCAGCTCCCCCCAGTTTCCCTATTCCCAACCAAGGAACAAATTCTAATGCCAACAGCTTTGCATTTCACGGGAAGATGAGCAGAGGTGGCAGAGGGCACAGTGGAAGCACGACTGGCAATGTGAAGGTACCACAGCTGCTGCCCAGCTCCGCAGCCCCTGCCGGGACACCGACAGCTCTGTGACCCAGCTGTCCCTCAGCACAGCCTCGCCACCTGCTCACTAAAACCCACCAGGACTCTGCACGCTGCAGCCAGAACAGTCCCTGCTGCTGTCTGAAATCCAGGCAGCTGTCATCTTTGGAATTCACTTTACAACAGGCAAATAAAGAGCAAACTGTCAAAGCACCAACACAGAAACTTACCACATGGCAAGACAATAACACCAGACCTGGCTCGTCCATTCCCAAACATCTTCCTTAGGCTTTTCTCTTGATAGGGCCTGAGGACAGCTGTAGGTTTCAGATCTATATTAATATCAGGATTCACAGAATCATTTCTGAAATCATATTCCGCCAGCAAGGGGTACTCCAAATGGATACAACGCTTCTGAAGTTCTTCAATCATCTCCTGAAGAGGAAACAAAGCTTCGGTTGATAAATTCTCCACATCTGAATTAATTTCTTTTTCCCTAAAAACAACTAGGTTATACAGTACCAAGTGAAGTTACATTTATTTTTTATGCTTATGAAGTCTGCAAGAGCTAAGGTTTATTCCAGAAACCTGTGATCACCCCACCACCCTAAACATTTTAAAAAACAGTTAATATTAGAGAGGGCTCTTTAGGCAGATGGAAGAACATGACACATTCAGCTCAGATTGTTGCTTACCCGGCAATGACTAAACTACACCCTGAAGTCCTGCAACGAAGAGTTCAGGAACAGTCACAAAAGGTTCTCTATGTTACACAAAGCTGCACATCTGTTACGCCGAAAACATCCATACCCAGTATGGAAGTTATTCCAAGACAATGACAGGCTGAATCAATCACCAAGAGGTTGTTGGTTTGCACTGGCTTTTTTCAAACAAAAAAACCAGCTACTAAGTCATCCTTTTTAAAATTCCTTTTTCCCCTACTAAGGCATCATTACAATCACCAAGTCCAAAAACAACTTGAGAAATTCTATAGAAGCTCTCTGAAGGTCAAGCAAGGACTGTGCTACAACCTCCAGCTCCCCTTCTCAAGTGACGAAAATGGAACCACCAAGAAAGAGTTCCTTCTACAACCACGAATCACAAAACAAAAGCAAGAGGGGAAAAAAAGCTCTCTGAAAGCAGCCCTCCACTGAATTCTCACTTGTCTTGCACTAAGTAATACTCAGCCAAATGTGACGGGAACCTCCCTGGCCTGGGAGCACTGTGCTTTGCAGGCTGGGAAGGAACAACGCCCAGCCTGGCACCCTCTAAGATTCTAAATTTTGGAAGGTAAAAGGAAAGAAATGGAAAGACTTCCAGGGATCTCCCCAAACAAAGAGCCACAGTACTTCCTAGTAAGTTCTCATGCTTATGTGCTTTTGTGCAATATTCATACCTGCTTGACTTCAAAGGACACCGTCTGCGTTTCCTCCTCCTCCTCCTCATCTTTGTCCATCTGCTCATAAAACTCAAATAAGTCAGCTGGGACGTCTGGCTTATTCTGAGCATCTGTTCCCTGTGAAGTTGATGGACCAAGGCCACCTTCACTGGATTTGGAAATCTGAAAGAGAGGAACATGAATTTTCACCAAAGGTTTCATTAGCGACACACTCAGGCTCCCCTCTTCCCCTCAAATTTGGGCTCATTGAAGAGGCGGAGTTTGTTGCTGGCAGGATGAAGCTGATACAAAAAGCAAATAATAACCAGTCCAAACTACTCAAGAGTCCACCTCCAGTCACTGCAGTAATTTTAGAATACGGCTGGACATACCGCTGATTTACTTGTGAATGTCTCTGTAATGAGCTCTGTCTCTTCACCCTCAGCATTTCTCAGGCGACATTCTTTAATTACATGGTCTTGCAGAAGCTGCTGAATGACATCAGGGTGGGTACTTTCCACAAAATACCTAAAATTAAAGAAAAAAGGAAAACATTTTTATGAACTCAGCAACTGAATAACTCACAGGAAGAGTGGCAGAGATGATTAAATTCACAGCTGTCCCAGATGCACTCTCAAGCATCCAATCTTGGGGTGCTAATTTAAAAATAAAGACACTATGACAACCTAAACTTTTAAAAGATGCCTCATACCAAAAGCCTCATGTACTGTGCAGTTATCCATCCATCTTGCTCAAATACTCTCAAACATAACACGAGTGGCAAAACTCCAGAAGAATTGCCCACACAGACCTCTCACATACACATCTTACTTGTGACATGCAAACGAAGTAGATTGTTTTGAGACTGAACTGAGGTGAGTTTGTGAAAACGTTGCATGTGGTGTGTGTTGTCAAGTCCTGTCCACAGCACAAAACAGCCCAAAAGACAAAACCCCAAACTTCCACAACACAAACCAACTAAAAACTTAAAACCAGTGCATCCTGGGGATCCCTCAATGATGATGCTGGTTGGAGATCACAGTTAAAATACGAGCTGACTTCTCCAGGCCCCTTCCAGCATCATCCTCTAGCTTTAAAACAAATCAGATCCAACCCAGACACAAGCACCCACCTCTTGTCACTGGCTTTGCTTATCTTTCCTGATTAACAGAACACAAGTCAGAATACACAAGACTGCAGGACAGCTGTGGAAAACTTGTGAGGAAGAAAAGAAGGACGGAAGGACGGAAACAATGATTTGAAAACCTCAAGGACACACTGCAAGTCCAAGCAATAAAGAAACAAGCTACAATATCAAATTTGCAACCTACTTTTAAAAATGTGACGACAAAACAGTGCTAGCTCAGGATAGCCAAACACAATTCACCAGCTAGTGTATTAAATACTTCCAAAAGCTGTAAAAGTGATACCTGAGAGCTGTTACACTCAGCTGGCAGCTGGGAGACTCCAGAGCTCCTGACAGCACTCACTCACGCACAGGTGTGCATTTGGAGGGCTTCCTGCCACAAGAGCTGAGGAAGAAGCCACCTACCTGTTATGTTTCAGAACCAGCTTCACCTTCCCATAGCTGACGGTGCACAGCTACAAACAAAGAGAGCAGTCATTAGGAACATGCAAAAGAGAGATTCCATATTTAGGGCCAAACACTGCAGTGGCTTTAGGTCTTCGTGAGGAAGCACCATACCACAAAACATTTACTTGCAACGCTGGTATGCTCATGGAACAAACCTGAAAAGGCATTTTCAGAAGATGCTCACGCCATCTCACGCAGGAGATCAGGCACAGATATTCACTTTTTATACCTAATTTCAATCTGCTTCCAAGACTGTGAGAGCATACTTGCAGGATAAGGCGGGCTGTCTTACAGTGCCCCACTATTACACACTGCTTCCCACATTCTCAGTTTTCCTTTCCAGGGCAAATCTGAGGAAACTTTCCCCATGTACAAGTCGTACTGGCTGAAAGTATCTACACAGACACTTTGATGTACTTTTTTTTAATAAATCCCACCCAGGATATCTTATGAAAACAGTATATGTGCAGCAATATGCTATACAAAAAGACAGAAAAAAATAATGTTCTCTTGAAACAATAACAGAAGAATAAGACAGTTAAAAACGACAAATGATTAAAAAATAATACATAAATTAGGCAGAGGCAGCAGGAAAGGAATTCATTAGAAGCAACAGATGTATTTCCAATGCCATAAAATAGCCTTACCTTGATAAACTGAATGATTCCGTCTGGGACACCAGTCTTGCTGAGTTTCTGCAAATACTCGGTGATGTCACTTGTCTGCAAGCCCACGCTCACGGCAGCGTACAGGGAGTAGGCAGTCAGCTTGTACTCGTGGATGTGGGTGGGCCTGCACACAGGCTCAGCAATGGCAACTAGAAAGTCCTGGGCGTATTTGTAAACTGGAGAAAAGGCTTCCAGAAATATATGGCCATCGGGAGCCTGCAGAAATAAAAATAAATGCTGAAGGCACAAAAGTGATAGTTGAACTAAATCTTAAAACGAAGTAACAAGAAAAAGAATAAACATGTAACTTTTGTCTTCTGAAATGGTCCAGGCATGTCCTGGCATTGTCCATGTCCCTTCCATGGCATTATGAATTAAACCACACCCAGATCGATAAAGGCTTTTCCAGACTGACATGGTGGGGTATTTCTTCTGTTTTAATGCTAAACAAATTGCTTGAGTAGAGGTAAGCTTCCAGCCCCATTCCCCTGGAACAACAAAACTCCTTGCTCATTTTACGCAGAATAAATGAATGATAGCACTTGGGAGTCATAGCGCTAGGTGCCTGTACAGCACTCAGTGACCGGCACCCAGCAGACGCTGGCTGGGCAACCAGCTCTTCCCTAGATGCTGCACCACTGGCCAGACCTTGGGCAAGTTTATTGATGTCCCTTTCAAAGGGCAGAGAAAACAAATGGCTCCAGTTACAGAAGATGAGACCAGTCTGTCTTAAAGCTGTTTCAGTCCAACATACAAACCCTGCTGCTATGTCACTGCGGTGACAGATCCCTCTCGTGTCATCAGCTAACGCGCTGTTCCACAGCCCTCCCTGAGACGTCTGGCTGAGATGCTCCTGTGCCCTGCCCGGTCCGCGGCGCACCCGCGACAACGGGGGGCTGAGAGCGGGGGCCCCGCCTGGAGGCTGCTGGGGCTGGAGCAATTCCCTGGGCATTCCCGGGGCTCCCGTCCGCTGTCCCCGCACAGGCGCTGCAGGGAACGCACCCGCCCCGAACCGCAGCAAACCCCGCTCCAGGGCGAGCCCGGGGCTCTCCACCCGCACACTCCGGCCCGCCCTGCGCATCGCCGCCGCCTGACGCCGCAGCAGTCCCGGCTTCTCCACGGGAGCCCCCCCCTCCCCGGCCCTGTCCGTGTCCCGCAGCGATCCCGGACCCCTGCGCGTCCNCCACCCAGAGGGGCCGCGAGTTGTGGTCCGCCTTCAGGGGCATCTGCAGCCGGTAGTCCTTGGCGCCGTACTCGTCCACCTTGGTGCCGCTCTCCTCCACCTGCTTCCCCGCCGCCGACGGCACCGCCTCCTGCGGCTCCTTCCCGGCACCTTCGTCCTCATCGTCTTCGTCGTCATCGTAATGGCGCTTCTTGGACTTCTTCTTATCTGGGAGCAGAGCGGGAGCTGTGACGAGTCCCCTCAGGGTCCCCCCGCCCCGGCCCGGCCCGCGCCGCGCCCCGGCCCCGCTCACCGCGCTCCTTCCTGCCCATGGC
>VZTA01003748.1:212999-232668 GCA_013398855.1 Mohoua ochrocephala
CGGGGACACGCGCGGGCGGGCGGCGGGCGGGGCCTCGAGCACGGGAGGCGGCCGCACTCCGGGGCCACGCCCGGACCAGCGGGAAATGAGGAAAGATAATTAAAAATTAGAAAAAGGAATTGAACAGACTTCCGGAAAGCGCACTGTAAATAACAATAAAAAAGCCAACTCGGAACTGAGGTACGAGAGTGACATTGCGCAGTGTTCTGAAGAATTCTTAAAAGAGAAATCACACTGTTGTCCCTACAGAGTGTTTTAATATATTTCTAAGTACAATTCGTGTCTGATTTTGGAAATACAAATACATTTCGAATGGTTAAAAACAAAAATTAAAAAAATATTTTGAACATCAGCCAGCTGAAAATATATTTATCTAGTAAATCATCTCTCAAAGCTTTTATATATTTAATTATTCTAACTAAACATAGTACCCTTAAAAAACAAGTTCATAAAAATGTAGAAATGAAATTGTGGAATAAGATTACTGGGATATATACACACACACATTCAATGCATACACAGAATTACAAGGCGGGGTTGGTTGTTTGTTTTTAAGTTTGGAAGGTTGTTAGACAACGGAACTAGCAAGCAATGCCCAACTCCTGAGTTCCTCAACCATGATAACCATAAGCTAATTTTTTAATTGTTTTTATCTTTTTTTTATACACAAGATATTCCATGTAAAGCAGCAACAGCAGTGCAGTTACTGGTAGCAACATCTCAAAAGTAATAAAAAACCCCATACATCCAGACAGTAGTACATTGCACACACACGTGATTCTCATACACCCATCGACAATTGGTCAGAGTATTAAATCAGTGTACAAATTAAATATTTCCAAAAATGTGCAAAAAAGTCAACGTTGATAGAAAAAAACACCTTTGTGTACATACATTACAAACTGTGCCCAGCATTCAACTGAGAGTAAAAACATTTACAGTGAGAAACTGATAGATTAAATAGAGAATTTAATGGCTACATAAAAATGTACATTAGATCAAGAGTAAATTTACAAATTTTTATTCATAGCTTCATGAAAACTAAAAGCCTACGTTCCAATTAATCTAAGTCTCCTCCACGTATTTACAGTGATACTCCATTATACGACTCCTGCGAGGTCTGAGATGACAGACACTATGCTTTAATAAACCATTCCAATTTTAGGGTGACACCACCTTTTTTTACTGGTATTAACAAGAAACAAACACTAGGGAACTGACAATCTAATGGCTGTTCAGAAAAGAAAATGCAATCCTTGTTTTTATATCCACATTATATAAACCTCTGGGGGAAAAGGATCATCTGGTTTTCGGATAAAAAGCACAAAAAAGCTCTGATGTATTTCCTATGACTATCCACGCTGGAGCTGGAGGATCCTTTTCCTTATCTCTCAACAGAAGACCCTGACCTCCAGTCCTCACCTGTGGGCTCAACGTAAGGGTTGAACCATGAGACACAATTTTTTTGCTGTTGAATCCAGTTCCTCTCCCTTTAAAACAAATGTATGAACACTAAGCCCTAGCCAAGGTGTGACTGCTCTGACACACGAGAAATTTCATTTCCTCCATCCCATCCCTCAACTCCGTATATGTATATATTGCTAGAGGAAATCCAAGGATTGCGCCAGCAAACTGGGAGCTGCAGCATCCTGGGTTCGAGTGACGGGCTCCCTGGTCTAAAGCTGGACACACATCTTATTCAGGAGCTATCAAGGGCCACCACCTATGCAGGACTTAAGCTTTCTCAGCTAGAAAGAAAAATAAACAGTGTGGGCCAAGTGGGGGAAATCAAATGAGAAAGAAGCTCCTTTGTTTCTGATCCCAGATTTTGATTCAGAAACCCTGGGTTGATAGCAAACCTGTCTGACCCCTCGGTGTGCATTAGCGGCTCCTCCTGAAGGCAGCACCCACACCCAGGTAACTGTGGGTGACATCTGGCTGTCACATAAAGAGGACTGGCTGCTCCCTGGAGCTTTGGAACATTCTCACTATGGCACACAAAACAGATCAGGTCACAATTTTATCTTCATGGCATTCCTTAAATGTCCCAAGGCTCAAACCCAGCTACAGAAGTCACCGGGTTTTAGTCACCAAGCTTATGCAGTAATTTTAGAATGACAACAGTAAGATTAAATTAGAAAGAGCTTTTAAAAAGAAAACTCTTCATTTTAATACAAGCATGAATTTTGCATATCGGAACAGCAACTATAAACACCCACACGTCTGAAATATGGGCAGTGTCTCACTTTTTACTAGTACCTGCTTTACTCAGTCAGCAACAGCTTACTGGTGGATATACACTATCTATCAGTGACATGAAACATCACTTTTGGCTATATGTATATGGGATATAAAAGCTTTGGTAATTGTATGTGATTCTACACTGCAGACTTGTCATTGCCACAAGACAGCAAGTTACCAGCAAGAAGAAATGACACTGGCGGCAATACTTTCGCTTTTCCAGAAACACCATAGGGACTTACATTCAAGCACACACATTATACTTTTCTATATGCGTGACACAGTCTTTCAAGATTAAAAAAGTAAGAAATTGGTTATAAATAACTGTAGATCTGACCAATTTGCTCAAGTCTCTGAAGCTGCAGTTAGACATCGCTCTATGCTGTCCAAAAGAATGGCTTGCTGTACTGCACTGTACCTATGGGTGCTACGAGGCTTTCAGTCAAGACAACGGCAAGGTTAGGATTATCCAAAAGGCACAGGAAAGAAATCTGTTGGTTTGCTTGGACAGATCATATTCCTGTGCACTGAAAGTAAACAGCTTTTAATACAGTACCATGCTTACAAATGTACCAACTTGGCTTTCAAGCCCAGTAAGAAACTCTGCTGCAGAGTCTGGTACCCAGAGCCAGGAAGCCAAATCCTGACAATTCAGTTACTTCTGTGCATGCAGACAAATCCTCTTTCTGGTATGTGCATCAGTGTACAATCTCCAGAATGCAAATACAAAACCTGTACTAACATAGGAAGCCAAAAATCACTTTAAAGTTCTGAATTTGAATGTCTGCTGCAGATTATAACTCATGCACACTTTTCAATGCAGTTAGGCGAACTCTGGTTTGGGCACTTTGAAAAAACCCATTTGCTAAGACTGCTTTGGTGACATGGAATTGTATGACATACTTCAATATGGTGTTCTAACATGAACAAAATTAAGGCATACAGACAAAAAGGCACTAGCTAAAAAACCCCAAACTTTTCATTTTATTGTACTGAAAGGACTGTTCAGCTGCAAATCGAATTGTAAATCAAGTTAAAGTTTTAAGACTATATTTAAACTGTCAAGAAAACAAGACTGTAGATTCAACTATGCAATTATTAGATCCATACCTTTTTGAGTTCTTCCACAGATATTTCTATCGCCCAAATAAAAAATAAACAACTTTCTCTAACACAACACAACTGAAACCTTGAGTCATGCTCTAACAGGATTGTTAGTTACACCATTAAAACCATACCACAGAAGTAGCTTTTGTCACTTAATATGTGCAACAGACAGAACACTACAATTCATTAGGAGATAAGTAAGACTTTTGAAAATACACATACTCACCGTGAATTTCAACCCTTATTTTTTGAGAGTATAGCTTCATCGCAGTGTTTACAGAAAAGCAAACCAACCCTGCAGCAGTATTGCTTTCACTGGCATTTTCTTATAATTGGATTCAACAATTAAGACTAATTCGTGATTCTAAAATGCTGGTGGCTTTTTAAGTGAGATACAAGAAGCTGTGAGCAGGGATCTTGGCTCTGCAATCCTCCTCCAATGGAGTTTAAAGCATGAAATTCCATGCGCTCTCACAAATTCTAGAATGAGAGGTGGTTCGCCGTCACCCCAGGAGTCCCTGTAAGTGTCTAACAAACCCTGTATACAGCTCGTTTTACTACACTACCCCACTATGAGTAAGTAATAGCCAGCCTTCTGGTAAAAGTCTGATTTAGCTTCATAATTATTTCTAGCTCAAAACACTTGTGTTAATAACCAACTCCTTTACTGTAAGTGATTTAAGTCGGTATAGAAATTCTCCTTAAGGTGGAAAAAAACCTAGCTCAAGCCTAACCTTGGTTAAATTAATAAAATTGTACTAGGATCACTCAAACTGGAAAATGTCAGCTTCATTTAAGAAGCACAGTCTTTACATTGGCAGCTTTCTGACATGCCAAAGACATGATGAAAAATGCATTCTGAAAGTTGTTTTTCTCCTGGCTCCAAAATGCTGACCGTTGTCATGACTGAATGCCATTTTTTTAGAAAAGGCACAAAAGCAGCAAACTTGATTGTTCAGTAATTAAAAATCACAACAAGGAAGTGATATTGCAATATACATGATCCAGCACTGTCTCACAGAAAGGACACATTATAAGAAAACTAGATTCTGAAAATTTTCAAGCTTCAGAGAGTGCAGTTTCTCTTTAGAATAGTATATTTAAATGTTATGAATGCTACAGATAAACCTGGTTACATTTTCCCTTTAATGTCCTTTTTTGGTAATATAAAATTTCCTTACCTTTTCAGGTATCACTGACCACTACTGATTTTTATATACATTTTCACCTTGGTTTTGGTACCTTCTTAGTCTGTTTGAAATCAATCATTTCAATTACATGATCTTTAAAATTACCTACATAAACTACTAGGTTCTACATTAAACTTCCCATCCCTACTGTCACTATATTTTGCTTATAAAGCAAAGGTCCCTTACAGCAGAGTACAAACCAATTCTTCTTAAAGGCTGCTTCATAGCTATTATCTAGCGACGGAGAAACAACAACAACAACAAAGTCAGTACAAGCTGCCTTTCCTTTCAGCCTTTTACACTTTTCCTGGTCTGACTAGTTCTCCCCGTCCTCAGGAAACCTTGCACAGTTGTGTACCCTGACCGAGAAAATTATAAGCTGGGTAAAATACTCACATAAGCTGAAGAAGTCACCACTCTCAGTCTCTGGAGAGATGGCCACAAAAAAGTCATTCTCACTCCACTACTACAGGCAAAGTGATTAGGATAGATCCATACTTCCTGCTTATGCTCTGGTAAAACATACGGAATTCAGCAGAATAAATTCAGAAATCTCATACGTGAGTGACTGTGGGAATGGGTAAGCTTATTGTTCTGTCTCCATGCACTTTGTAACTCTGATAGTCTTCTAAAGATGCAGAACAGGTAGAGCCTTGTCAGACTAGACAAGGGTCACAGTACCAGCCTGCTCTGCCTTTACAAAACAATGAAAGCAAGCAATGAATCATCCAAAACAGTAAACATAATTTCAGTTCTGTAGTCCAATAGTTTATTTCCAAATGCCCCTTTAAATTATTTATGTTCTGTTCTTCTACAAAAATATGAGAATTTGACTTTTCTGTTGTGAAAAGTCAGTTATTCGCTACACCTGATCAGTACCTGGACTTCTCAACTGAGAAGCGATATTTCAGATTTTTACTTCTTTTCTTTTATTATGCTCTTTCAGAAATAGAAAAAGTGATTAACGTCCACTTTATGACAGTTGGAAATCTGACAAACACCAATCTGGATTATCAGGCTGGAATAATCACACTCATGTTATTTAATTGCTGGCTCTCTCTGCACTTTTTGGCCTATTCTTCGTACGATTTTCTGTGCTGTGCCTCCTTCTTCGTAGGATTCATCAGTGCTACCTCATTAAAAATATAACTGGAGTCTTAGCTTTCTCAGTGATTCATTCCTGATGTTAAAGAGATGTTTGGAGATATCTGACTTTATTTCAGGAATTTTCAACACATCCTAGATGACTGACCTGCATTACTAAACCAATTTTTTTTAGTGCAGAATGGGAAGAATTTTATATTATTCAGGCACTTGATGTTGACATACATTCCATCCTAGCGCCTCTCAACAGCTTTGAAAACATTTCTTACAGCTCATTCTGAATCAAGTAACTCATATACTGCACAAGGATTAGTCACTCCTTTTCCCCTGCAGCCATTCATGGGACTGTGGAGGAGAATTGACTCTCAACATCACTATTTTTCATCAGCTAAGATAACTGTCTCCCTCTAAGCTTATGCAACAGAGGTTCTCTTTGGCAGATAGAGCAGGAGGTGTTCTCCTAAGTATTTACATCCAATAGCTGACCCTTGTCTAGCATGGAAAATTTCCCCTTTGCAGTATAGTAGTTTCTAGGAGTCTGGGCCCATAATCTGTTTACCTGTAATTATTTTCCTATTAAGATAATACAATAATTCTACACCAAAACCTCTAACTAGTACATCAGTTTTGAGCTCATTTTTGTTATTTTCTTTTGGTCACATAGAAGTACCAGCTAGACATGCTGCTGTACAAAGAGTTCCAAGTTCTTCCAGCTTCATCAATTAACTCTCAGAACCGCATGTTCCTGCTTAAACTGTAAATTCCAGATTAAAATGCTAAAATAGAATAAGAACTTAGAACTCTCTGCTGCAAGTACCTACAATATAGAGAAGAATCACGCAGAAGTAACCTTCTTGTCCTTTAGCTGCATGTCTATTTTTCCCTGCACCCTGAGTCAGTCAGCGGTGTCAGAAAAAGTCACACAGTTCCTGACTGTCCAAGCATTTGTAATTTTTTTTTCCTCTTTAAATAAGGAACAAATATGTACTAAAGTGCTTTATCTACATCAACCACATCAGTACATTATAGAAACAAAAAGTTCTAGTCCTGGTGGGAGGGGGGGAGAGAAGATTCTCATTTTAGATACAAAATTTAGATTGTTTACAATCTAAGTGAAACAAAGATTCAAGAGAATATTCTCTCTCTTGTCTTTTTTCTCCTTTTTCTTTGTAAAAAATAAAAATAAAAGTGCAGTCAAATAGAAAATAAATGCAGTAGATGCAAGCTGAATTGAGGCAGGTGTTAGTGATAGTGTGCAAACGTGTGTCTTAGCAGTTCATCTGCAAACGGTCGCAGCTTGGCCTCGATAAAAATCCGTTTCAAGAAATCCCGAGCGTGGTCGGAGACGTGAGGTGGGAGCTGGGGGTTGGTTGGCTGAGTGGCAATTTTAAAGATGGCAGCCATGGCTTCGAACTCTGCCCACGGGGGCTTCTCAGTGAGCATTTCTACCACTGTGCAACCTACACTCCTGAAACAGAGGCAGAAGTGAAACAGCAGATTACAACAGAGTCATGCATTTCCAGGAAAACAAGAAATAGCAGAGAGGAGCTAAAATATCACAAATAAGGAGCGTCCATGTAACACTACAGAGCAACTTCAGCACAAAACAGGCATTGGAAAAAAACGGCATGTACTGCAATACCTTTATCTCAGAGTTACACAGATCACTACCTATGTCTCCACTTCATTACTCCCCTGGGCCAAAAGCTACTACCTCAGTGAAGGGATAATTAGATATTTATCCAGGCAATACCGACCGTGGTAGGGCACTGCCAGCATCCAGTGCTCAGCACGCTGACAAAGGCCACGCACTCAGCACTGCACTTGGAAGCTTTCCTGCTCCTTGAGGCCAAACAAAAATGCAAAGCATCAGGAATGCTCCGAGCATACCACGTGTGTTGCCAGCTCATTAGAAATGCACAAGTTATCACCAGTGAATAGTGTGCAAACATAATATGGCAGCTGAAAAACAAAAGCCCTACTTCATGGTATCTTCTCTTTTTAAGGATACTAAAATTATACTTATATTGACAAACAAAATTTTAAGTTCCTAAACAATTTGTACACAAAACTCATGTTTAAAGAATTTAGGAAGGCAGAAGGGCATACATACTGCCAGAGAAAATTTGTTCCAGAAGTTCTGAAAGAGCAGCATCTTCCAATAACAAGTGAATGACACCGCAAAATGGATAGGCTGGAATAATTACCCAATTCTTATAAAGTTTGACTGTTTTTCAAGATGCTTGCAAGAAGTTTTGTGGTTAAACAGAGGTACACCGCTTTACACAGTAAGGATTTACTGACTGACAGAAGACCAACTTCAGTATTTTTTCTCAAGTTTCCACCAAAAAACACACAATAACCTTGGTACCAATACTTCAAATTTGAACAAGTCAACTGCTTGAAATTATAAGGTTGCTCTATTATTCCTGTGTATCAGAGTAATTACTAAGTGATCTGAAGTAGTCTGAATTAATTTCCCTGAGGTCAAAAGTATTGCCATTGGTTGGCTATAATGTAGTTCCTTTTTAAACACACAGTGCGTTACTACTCCTGCCTACCTGCTGCTGCCTGCCCATTACTGCACGTTCACAGATCAGCTGCAGTGCAAGGAGTCTCACTGACAAAGTCATCTGTCCACTGGGCTGGAGCCATGTTAGACTGTGGCACATTACACAGTGTTTCACTAACCTGGAGCCATGTTAGACTGTGGCACATTACACAACGTTTCATGAACCTTCATTTTTGAAAACTACCTTTCTCTCATAGTTCTTAAGTATTTATTAACAACTTAAACCAAATTATTTTTTGATACTCCCTTTTAAATCTGGCAAATTCACTCGTAAGTGTTCAGCCTTTAGAGGACTAGCATTTCCTTTTCTGCCTTGCATCAAAGGTATCTTGGTGTTGAAGTTTCATTACAAGACATTGACTGAACTGCTGTTTCAAAGCTTCGCATACTGCTTTCAGCCAGTATCTCTCTAGAACTAACAAACAGTTTGGTAATCCTAACTTCATGCAAGGTCAGTTCAAAGGGTTCTCTTATGATCTCTAAACTGATGGGCTGAGAAATTGCCACAGGAAAAATTAAATTTCAGTGTTAAGACTCTCCAAATATGACTGCCAGTGCTCACATTTGCCACCTTCTTCAGCTTAAATCCCAGAATGAAACACTGCAGCTTCAGATAGCAAACACCTACTCTCTTTTGAAAATGAAATGACACTTTTCAGTAGAAAAAGGGTTTTTTTAACATACCAGATGTCTGCTTTTCTGCCGTACCCTTCTCCACTAATAACTTCGGGGCTCATCCAGTAGGGAGTTCCTGTGACAGACTTCATTCCTGTACCAGAGAGACAGATAGTCTGCAGTCGTTTGCTGGCACCAAAGTCACCAAGCTTCACATTGCCTGCTGAATCCCGCAGAATATTTGCTCCTGGAAGGAAGGGAACACAGCATTACCTTCGTGAAAGACTCAAGGTTTTGGTGTGGAAAACAGTAACAGAAGTTTGGATTCAGGGATACAATTCAACATCAACCTAGGATTTCAAGCCAGAAAATTTACTTTCTCTGCTCATTCCTACTACACTATTCTGGAGTTCAGAAAATAATGAATTGTACACACTGGTTTGCATCCTAGGCCTTTTCCAGGAAGGGGCAGTCCCTTTGTAAAGCCCTCCTGACAAAATAAGGAATGTGTCATACATGGGAAATATAAAAAAATGGGAAAGGAGTTTTCACACATCTGAAAATGTCTCCATGCTATTGTAAAGCAAAATCTCAAACTGTGTTACAGATTTATTCAAAACAGTTGTCTGCCCAAGATGTACAATTTGACTGTGATATCTCAACCTACTCTGGAACAAAGCACTGTTCATACAAAGCAACAGGAAAATGGTAAAAATATTAGGGAATACAACAGCATTGTGTTCAACACACCTGTTGTGCACATCATCATCTTCCTACATATTCACACCTTGCTTATGCAACACTTGCAAGTCACTTGTACCTATCTGCAAATAGTAAATGTTCCATCAGGCTTCCTAGCAGTAAAATGGAAGAAGTCCCATCAGCCAAGTCACCTCTGCCAGTCACTTCTTGTACCAGTGAAGTGCTGGGTAATTTCTATATAATTGATGAAACAAAACTCTAAATATAAGCTTTCAAGTCATGATGCTTCCCTCTGCACATTCTATTTCTAATGACATCATCCTCCAATATATTTAAAACTATTAATAGCAAAACAAAATCAAAGGAATTTATCCTGATTGTTTTGCAGACGGAGACTAAAGAAACATTGCCAGAAGTCTGCTAGAACATCCCAAAGTTGATTATTTTTCCCTCCCCAGGTTACAGCAGTGACAAGTAAAAGATGGAAAGCAATCACATCGATTTTAAGTCAGTATTTCGGTATTTCAAACTTAATTGCATTTTAGCGCTTCACATAAGATTGGAAAAGGATCAGTAATAAAGAGCACAGAACTATCATTACCTTTAATATCTCGATGGACAATCATATTGCTGTGCAAATAGTGAACTCCTTCCAAAATCTGCCGTGTGTATTTACGAGTCACATTCTCTGTGAGTGCTCCATATGATTTCAATTGGTCTTTGATGGAACCCTATGGCACAGAAGTATAAAGCACTAACACTTCTAGAATTCAACTGAAATTCAATTAAATTTATACCTGAAATGTAGACATTTAAGATTACAATCCTTCTTGATTTAACCTTAAAACTTGCAAGCAACTGAATAGTTCTAGTCCAATGTACAGAAAGAGAACAGCACCCCTCCAACACCACCCTCAAACTTTTTGATGGGTAAGTGGTGATACTCAGGATGGACACAACACATGCCCTTTGGGTTAGTTTATACTCAGAAAAAAACCACCACGTGCTGTAGGCTGGCGCTTTAGGTAAAAATTAATAGGCAAGCAAGTCTTAGCTTAAAATAACATTAAATCAAAACTTCTCGGGTTTTTGCAACTATTTTTTTATAACCTGGCTCTGCCACACAGAATTACAAACTGCTAAGATTACTTCTGTCACATTGCCCTCCAAATCTCAGAAAAATTCAAGAAGTCTCTCAAAATAAAGCCCAGAACTCAATAAATGAAGAAGCAAACAAAAAACCCACCACCAAGAAAACAATGCCCAGACACTGCTTTTCCCCTGTGAAGTCTCATAGTAAGTAGAGTGCTCTAACTATTCAGAAATATAGAGCCTCTGTTTTTATATGAGCACATTTTACTTAGTTCTGCTGACCCCACTTGGTGAGAAAATGAAAATCTACAGTTTTCTAACCTTATAATATTTCCTAACAAAGCAGAAGAGCAGCAGTTCAGCATGTACTAGGTGCCAGAAAGCAAGCACCAAGATTACTTTCTGTATGCACTTATTCCCACTCCCATCTTGGCTACTTTTTGTTTTCCTGAAGTACTTGAAGTGTGGCAAAACAAAACATTAAAATTCAGGAAGATCTAAGTGTTTACTAACGATAATAATGTCTTTTCAAAGACATTGCCAGGCACCACTTACGCCAAAACCAAACACAAAGAGCTTTTGTACAAACCACTGTAGTTCTGAAAACCCAAGCAAGCAATGGAGAAGACAGGAGGCTGCAAGCACTTGCCAGTACCCATCTTTGGTGACTGTTTTTAACTTGGACAGTTTTAAATACCTGTGTGCACCCAAGCTGAATGCTTGGGTGCTCGTCACGCTGCATACAACCAATGGCTAAAGTGGATGAGCTCTCTTGCTTACCCCAGGCATGTACTCCATGAATATTGAGAGTGTCCTTTCGGGGGGATCTCTCAAGAAGCCATAATACTGAACAATTCTTTCATGCAGCAGATTTTTCAGCAACTGAATCTCACACTCAAGTGCATTTACTTCCTGAAAGGACAAAACAGGAAAGATTTACCACGCTTGATATAGTAAAACTAAGATTTTGGATTTTTTTTCAACCAGAGCAGTATGTACACATTGAAGTGTTATGCAAACTAAGTAACAAAATACTCCTGCAGCTAATGTAAAGTTTTTGCATTTTATAACAAGAAAATATCAACGCTAAATTGAGGTAATTAAAACCAACCAAAACTATGTCTTTTCTATACATTATCTTTGGGATGATTTTGCTGGTATTTCATTGTTTCTCTTTTATTGAAGTTATGTTTGTTTCAGAGCACAGCAGATATCAATACGTGCATGAGGTCAGTGATCATTATGCAACGTGTCATAAGCCTCCAACTGGGTAAAAAAACAATGAACAAAACACAGGAAAACCCCCACATTTTAATCTTTGGGGTGAAATAATTAGCCTTAAATCTTAACTTTTCCAGGATGATAGACTATACTTTAAAAATGCCTTTGAGTACCACTTGATATTGTAATAATGAAATACAACAAAGGAAAGCACTAACAACTGGTGCTTTCTCTGGAGCCATCCAAAATACTACACATTTTGCAAAAGGAAGGAAGATATTTTGAAATGGACCGTACAATTAGATGCTGGAAAAATACTAACCCACAAATTCAAAATTGACTAGATTCCAAATTTCACCTAGAAGTTTTTCATCAAAACCTGAATTTTTATCTGTCATAGCCTATTACCGATACCCTCACACTTCTGACGCTAGAAAGAAAATAGATTTTTTTACACACAGAAGCACATATTACTACAAAATGCCATGATAAATGAGGTCACAAAACTGTTGCTTCAGGAGAAATCTACCGTATTTTATATTTAACATTTCCAAAACATAATCAGTTGTTCTGTTACACATTTTAAAGAAGTAGCAACAACAACTACACTAGGAATCTACAGCACAAATGATTCTTGACTTTTTCCTTGATCCTACATCACTAATAGCAGCAACTATAACTGGCAGCCACTCAATTCTGCAATCATGCTTACACCCATTGTTTCCCCGGCCTTGCTCCCCACAGTGCAGAACGCAGTCACAATGTAGGGGAAGTAATAATTCTCTTCCCATCCTGTAAAAAGCAGCAAGTATGGTTTGGGAAAAGAAGAAATAGAGGATCGGTGCTACCTTTAAATAGTTTCTCTCCTTCAGCATCCAGTATTTAAAGATGGACAAGTTCAATTTTAGAGAGAGAATAAATTAACAAGGAAACTTGTGCTCTTTAGAGAGAAACACAGTGTGTAACAGCAGCTAGTCTTGATGCACAAAGTTTAAAATAAACAAACCAAACCAAACCCCAAAACACAGAAATACCCCCAAAAAAGATGAAAAAATAGCTAAGAATCTCAAACTGTCTTCATAGGCAAAACTAATTTGTTTTCAGGAATTTGTTTTCAGGAACAAATTAGTACAAAAATTAAATTACAATTAAATTACAAAACATTAAATTAGTACAGCCTTTTCTGTTTATAAATGGAACTTCTTCTAATTCCTGTTAGTATAAAAATTATATATTTCAGAGCACACTTCATAACAGATTGTTTCATTTTAGAGACCGAGGCTGTACCAAATCAAATTATGCATCTTTATAGCATAAGGATATGTCTGAAAATTAAAAAATGTGATGCAATATTAAAATCAGGTAAGCAGACTAATTATCTGTGGTACTAACAAAACAGAATTCCTAACAAGGACATGGTTTCCTAACACAACATGGTTTAAAACACGTTCAAAACACGTTCATCCTGTTCAAGGAAAGAAATGTGAGTCTGGTCTAGAACACACCCCTTCAGCAGAAGCCTTTTCCAAGGTCTCTCTTTGGTATCACTTACCTTGCTGGTTTCCGGACTATCGGGATCAAACTGAACTTGTTTAACAGCCAGTTCTCTTCCAGTATCAGCATCGTAACACAGATACACTCTGCCAAACGCACCTTGACCCAGCAGTTTACCAAGTCTCCAGTTAGTTGGAGCTCGTGGTGCTGAAAATAGAAGTATGTTTTGGTTTTCAAATGAGCTTGTTATTCAGCTGATCAAGAAAAACTGGAATACGCAGAAAATAATTTTTTAAAAGACTACTTTTTCAACAACAGAGACTCTGCGTCCTAAATCTCACCGTTTAAATTATGAAGATCAGTAAAACTTCCTGTAAGATGGAAAACATGAGCTACTTAAATTTATTCACAAAATAATTTGTGGTAGAACTAGACATACTTAAATGAACTAGCAATAGCTAATCTGAAAAACAGAAAAAGCATGTTAAACAAACAACTTTCTTTTCTAAAAAATTGAGGCATAATTACAAGGTATGAGCTACTGAAGTCATCACAAAGTATATTTGCTCCTGAAATGCTACCACAAGTATGAAGCAGTACCACCAAAGATGCACAGTTTAACTGAAAACCTGACGAACATCTACAAAAATTAATAGCAACTGCAACCTACAAAACCGTTCTCAGGTCCTAAAGAGTCTAACGAATCACTTTTACAGTGTTTTGTTATCACAGATGTAAATTCCAATTGAAAGTCTACATGAAGGTTGGCAAGGTAAGCAATGAAAATACTGATGAGCATAGTCTTGACATTTGCCCATTAGAGCGATAAAAACATGTTATTTAACGGCATGTATTTGGATGACACGGTAGGTTTTGACATGATATACTTGAAAAGTAAGAGTTTTACGGCGGGGTTCACAAAATGCCAGAACTTACAGCGGCTGGGTGGGCTGATGTCCATGACTGACAAGGTAGGATTGTCTATGTCACTGCCCCTCCTCCTCATTCGGTTATCTTCGTATTCCGGCGTAAAGACGCTGCTCCCGCTGCTCGTGCTCAGCGAGTGGTCAGTGGGACTGAAACTAACTGGTGATCGGAAGTTGTTCCCCTGAGTCCTTCTGGCTCTTGGAAAAGTTTTACGACCTTCAGTGATATACACAGAACACGAACGTTACACTACAAAAAAATACTGCAGTGCAAAGTGCGCATGCAAATACTTTATGAATTCTACATCATCTCGTTCGAATCTGCCACAGCGGAGGATAGGATGTAATCATCATGAAATTTACTGGGTTAACTTTCTACCTAGAAGAAAACAAACATTCATCACAGATGTATATAAGGACTAGACAGAATCAAAAATTTATTTAAGAGATGGAAATTGGAACCAAATTCTGGCACTGTTCTGAAATATGATCAACATGCTTCAAAAACCTGGAGACCTGCAAGAGGAAAAAAGAAAATGCCCTGCCTCTGCTTTTATTGCTCTATTGAAGTGCAAATACCAAATTTCTGATATTTAGGAGAACAAGATACACATTTACAATCCTGTGGTGCCCAAGCCAGCCTCTTCCTTCTGTAAACTATCAAGAATTGAATGAAGAGGAAGACTGACACATGGAATCAACAAGAAGACCACAAAAGTATTTAAAAAACAAAACCACAGACAATGCAAAATTTGGAGGTGGCTACAGCATTAGAATGAAAATACAGAGCACTGATCTTCAACATATTAATTACAACCAAATGACTAACACAGTTTATGTTCATCTATTTAGATAACACAACTATTTTTAGGATAGCATCTCTTGATTAAGTTTCATTCCACAGAACTCAGCATTAACTGAAGGAGTTTCTGATTCATTAGGTATTACACTGGAGGAGGAGTTCTCAGAGGACTGAAGAAAGCAGATAATAAAGTCTTTGAAATAGTAGACTCAGACTTATATACTAGTCTGGGCAATTTAAATTCAAAGAAAGATATGCAAACAAGTTATTAAGCAGTTTTATTCGCCATTGAGAAGATAAGAAAAGTGATAAACCAGTCATAATTGGTTTGTCACATGTAGCTAATCCAATTTTCCCATTTCAGGGGGACATTCTCACAAGCCAACTCATGAAGTGTTGCAGACCAGTTTACTATGTAGATTATACCCAAGACAGATTCAGAGCAGTTATCAGTGATTTCTCATCAAAGGGGAAGACAATTGAAGTGGACATCCCCAACAGTTTATCTTAACGTAACACACTGAATTATTGCAGATGACATCATGTTAAGTGTGGCTGAAAGTCCATTTAAAGATAAAAATCAAAATTCATAGTAGTATTGGGAGGTGGAGATGATTCAAAAATCAACAAGATGAAATTCAGTAAGGAACTACAATATAAATTCTTCAAGAGAAATCTAATGCAAAAATTTACAAAGTGTAAAGCAATTGGTTGGCCCAAAGTCATGTAGAAAAGGATATAGGAAATGTAACCACAGACTGAAGAGCAGTCAGAATGGTGACAAGAAAGTAGGGTCATTCTGCAATACATCAATGTGACTGCTGCTTACCAAGTTCTGCTTATATCCTATGTTATACACAAAGCAGCCATGAGAAAAGCCTCAGCTAAAGCAGGAGAAGAAAATTAAGGCGAGAAAACAGGTATGGGTGTGATGTAGTGTTATGTAAGGGGAATGACCAACTCTTCACTGTGTTAAAATGGAGTAACCAGTTACCATTTTCATTTGCAGGAAAAATGTCTTGGGAGACAGAGAAAGTTAAGTTATAAGATAAGCGATCCTGGAAGTTGGTTACATAAGAGAGTGCATATGTCTTCTGTTGAAGTCAATTTAGAGTTTACTTAAAAGTCACTGTGACAGATCTTTGCCTCTTTAAATCTTGCCTTAGAGCAAGGGACAGGACTGAAGCTGCATTGCAGTGCTTCAGTTTGATATTTCTGTGATTCCTGTAACATAATTCCATTCATTGTTGTGCTCATTCCACACTGAAAATGAAGCCATCTGGTCTTGGGAGAAATTTCTTCTTAACACTTCTCAACTAGCACTTGACACGCCCTGAAGTATGAAAATCCTTGAGCTGCTCCTCTGTACTTCCTTTAGAAATTTAACACATGTTAAATTTATATCAGTGTTATTACTGTCCAAACCAGTTTTGTGGACACATTAGCAGCTGCTGCCTCGCATTCCAACAATTTATTTCACCAGCTAATTGTTAATTCTCAGTTTAAATCACTGCTCTTAAATTTTATTTACTCTTTTAATCTAAGAAACTGTTAACAGGAACTTCACCGTACTTGGGATTTCTTAAAGCAAAACAAGAAGTGACAAAGTGACATACCTACTTTAGATAGAAAAGGGTCACAGAGGTCAAAAGCTTATACTGGATGACTTGTGTGTGGCCAAAGATAGCAAACGTTTCCACAGTTGTGCATCTGAGTCAGGAATTCTGTAATCCATAACTCTACCAGAGATAAAACTACTCACAGGTTCTATCAATCATTAGAAGCTTAGAAAGTGAGTTTGGGGAAAGAATTCAAGCTTTCAATTTCTTCAATATTTTCATTTCATTAAGATCTTAAAATTTTATTCACATTTTCGGATGAGAAAAATTAATAAAACTGTTGCAGTGTTCATACTTACCATCATTGTAGTCTTGTTGATGATATGAAATATGGTATCTTCTGGGGTAAGTCCCCCCCTTTCCAAATTTCTCAAATATTGGGATATCATACTCTACTAGAAAATAAAAGGATTCATTTCAAAATTTAAAATGTGACAAAAGCATGTTAAATTACTCTCTTTGGTAATACAAACTTAAAATGGGTGAATGTATCAGAGGATATGAAGGGTTGAAGCATCAGTGCAAAAAGAGATTATACAACAAAATCACACAACTCACAAGAACTAAAAGGACTTCAGTCAAAGTCCCAAAGGATCAAGAATTCAACAGCTCAAGTGGTTTGTAACTTCTTGCTTAAAAGAATGTTGGAGGAATGAAGTGTGCCTGATTACTCCAGTTTTAAAAACTTTCTAGAGGAGAAACTATTCCAAAGAATATAATTTAAAGTTGTATAAATATGAAAAACTGGTGAATGAGTCAACACAGCTTGAATTACCAAAACACACTCAGTAGATCCTCTTTTAAAAGTTACTGAAGGAGAAAAGTATAAGATAAGGGAAAAAGTCCCTCATGCATAAATAATTGGTTAGAAGAGAAGTACATAAGAAGGGAGGAAACAGTCATCAGTTCCACAGGAATCTGGGCTAAAACTCATGCAGTTTAATTATCCATGAATTCTCTGTACAGAGCAAGGAACAGTGAGGTGACAAAATCACTTTGAGAAATAAAACCAACAGAAGAATTAGAGAAGGCCCTTAAGAGTCTATGTGACTGGATATTAAAGTTGCAGATGAAATTCAGCGTAGGCTTCAGTAAAGGTTTGTGATAGAGACTTCCAAAAAAGCAGCACCTGAACTCTTTGTATTAGCCAAGAAGAAAATTAAATGCTGCAAGATACACTGAACAAAGTTTTGGTCTTCTCCATTTCAAAGAACTTAGTAAAACTGGAAAATATTTAGAAGTACAGAGATGATCGAAGATACAAAATTGCTTATCCATAAGGAATGTAGGCCTCTATATACTAGAAAAGCAACAGCTCAAAGAGAGACAAAGAGGTCCATAAAAAAATCAAACCAGACCAAACCAATCTACTGGAAAAACTGCAACAACAACAACAAAAAGCCTTTAAAAAAATCACAAAACACATACTTCTTCATAAAACACAATAAATTGCACAACTTTGTGTCGCAACCTACAGTTGATGCTGAGGAAGTTTATACAAGTTGAAATAGAGACAAGAAAAATTTGTGAAAGGAAAAAATCCATCAAATCACAGAAGAACATCTTGCATTTGCAGAACCCTTGAGCAATACATGACTAGGAATATATTCTGAGAGAGGAACACTACATGCCCTTCTGTAGAAGCCCAGTACTGGTTGCAGCAGGAGGAAATACTAGGCCAGACGGACATTTTTTCTGCTTCTGTTACACATCAAATCATGAGAATAAATACTGAATATGGAATTAATGTTTGCTGTGTATCCCACTGTTAACTGAGATACCAGAATATCCCATGGGAAAAAAGCCCAACAAGCCCCCGTAAAAAAATATTGCAAGACGATCTTAATAGAAAAGTAACTGTAATGAACACAAATAAACTAGATTAGGATTATACAAAAGGCAAACTAATTTCTGACATTTCCAATTCTTTTGGTACTTATCTCTGCCACCTATATGCTTCTTACACATAGTTTTAGTTTTATTTTCATTTAAAAGTGGTGCAATCTGTTAAGCACTCTTGAATTCTGAAAAGAAAAAAACTCACCATCACACATTTATCTGGATAAAGCTTCAAAATCAAAATAAAAAGAAGCCTCAAAGTATGTAATAGACTGAAGAAACACAAAACCCTTTTGATTTGCTGGAAACTAATTATTGTTCAACAGCAAAGTTTTATAGTGAGACATGACTGTGAGAAGACACTTCAGAGCACTTTCAAGGTTACTCACTGCACTTCACAGCCTGAACCCTGCACAACAACTTGGATTCAAGCCAGAGTATTGTATGAAAAAAACATCAGTGGTGATGATTAATTTACAGGCACAGCCCACAGTTCTCCATCCTTTCACTTTGCAGTGCTTTCAATTACAGAAGTCATGAGCACTTCAATGTGATCCTTATTTCACATAGAAGAAAACAAAGGCTTCATGTACTGGTTTTGGCTGGGGTAGAGTTAATTTTCTTCATAGAGGCTCATGTGGTGCTACAGTTTGGATCTGTGGCCAAAATGCTGTTGATAACAGAGATATTTTAGTTATTGCTGAAGCACATTTACACAGAATCAAGGCTTTTTTTTTGCTTCATACACTGCCCTGCCAGCTGGTAGAGTGGGCTGGGAGGCACAAGAAGTTGGGAAGGAACACACCTGGGACAAGCTGGCCCCAACTGACCCAAGGGATCCCCCACACTATCTGGGGCTGTGCTCTGCAACAAAAGCTGGGAGAAAGACAGAGGAAGGGAGGGCATTCGTAGTGATGGCATTTTTCTTTCCAAGGTAACCACTAGGAGTGATGAAGCTCTGCTTTCATGTTAATGGCTGAATACCTGCCTGCTGATGGGAAGCGGTGAATGAATTCCTTGTTTTGTTCTGTGTGTGCAGCTTTTGCTGTACTATTAAACTGCCTTTATTTTAACTCAGGAGTTTTCTTACTTTTCCCCTTGGGTTCTCTCCCCGATCTCACATGGGGGAGTGAGCGAGCAGCTGT
>VZTA01003749.1:0-51653 GCA_013398855.1 Mohoua ochrocephala
GGCCCTTCAAATAAATACCTACTCTTACTTTCTTATTCTCGTCTAGCCTCTGTTTTCAGGTAGCCACTTCAAGGCATTGACACCATGTGCCCAAGAGTATTGTCCAAATGCTTCTGGAACTCTGTCACCAAACTCTGGTTTGGTGCTATGACCACTTCCCTGGGGAGCCTGTTCCAGTGTTCAACCACCCTCTGGGTGAAGAACCTTTTCCAGATATCCAACTTAAGCCTCCTTTCACTCAGCCTCATGCCTTTTCCTTGTGTTCTGTCACTGGTCACAAGAGTGAAGAGATCGGTGCCTGCCCCTCTGCTTCTCCTCGTGAAGTTGTTGAAGGTCACAATGAGGTCTCTCCTCAGTCTCCTCTTCTCCAGGCTGGACAAACCAAGTGACCTCAGCCACTCCTCATACAACTTCTGCTCCTTCACCATCTTCATGGCCCTCCTTTGGATGTTCTCTAATAGTTTAATGTCTTTCTTATGTTGTGGCACCCAAAACTGCCCCAGCACTTGAGATGAGGCTGCCCCAGTGCAGAGCAGAGCAGGACAATCCCCTCCCTTGCCCAGCTGGCGATGCTGTGCCTGATGCCTCCCAGGACACACTTGGCCCTCCTGGCTGCCAGGGCACTGCTGGCTCATGTTCCACTTGCCATGGACCAGGACCCCCAGGTCCCTTTCCGTGGCACTGCTCTCCAGCCCCTCATTCCCCAGTCTATGCACACAACCAGGGCTGCCCCATCCCAGGTGCAGAGTCTGGCACTTGCCCTTTACAAACTTCATAGGGTTGGTGATTGCCCAGACCTCTGAATTGTCGAGGTCTCTCTGCAGGGCCTCTCTGCCCTCGAGGGAGTTGACAGCTCCTCCCAGTTTAGTGTCATCAGCAAACTTACTTGGTATTCCTTTGAGATGGATGTCCAATCCATCATGAACATCCCCTCAGCCACTTTATGGTTTGCTGGGACAGATGACTAAACAAGAGTTGGAAATTCAGACCAGAACCAACTCTGTGCACCACTTCAGAGGAAAGGATGCTCTTCCCTGCTATTTTCTATTTTAGGACCAGCAGCACAGCCAGTGCTTGGGAAGGTCCAGAGCACTGCTGAAGGAGCCACAAGCATGAACTCTGGGCAGCCTCTGTGCAGTGACCATCAAGAACTTTCTCTGGAGCTCCTGCTTCCAATTAACTTTGCCCTCTTTCTTAAACTCTTAAAGAAATGCTATATATACCACTAATGTCCAATCTCCCTTTATATTCCTTGGTGGAAAAACAAGCAAGTGAAAGATTAATATTGATCGTCATACATCATCATGACAGCAATGTGGCTGTGTAATCAAGTACGGTTAAAGATGAAACATCACAATCTCCTCGAGATATTTGAACTGCACAGGCTGCCACACCATATATGCAGTTCACAAACTCCAAATGGATCACTACTGACTCTAACTCAACAAGTGCATTTCAAAAAGTAAAAGAATAAACATTTGTTGTACTCTAGAAATATTTATTAAAAAATCTGATATCTTACTCTAAAATAAGAAGCGACTGTCTGTGTTTTCATGCTGGTTGTCTCTCTTGGATGATGTCCACTATCTCCTGCTTCATTCTACAAAAATGAAGAAAAAAAATTACACTTTTTATCTCTAGTTAGTCTGTAGTGCCCTTTCCAATACCCCAAGAAAGCACCCGTCAGAGAAGGTAAATAATTTAAAAAGTATTCTAACCAGCACAAATTACACCATGATCACTAGCACAAACCAGTTACACCAATACTTTGCTACACAGTACACAAACATTCACACACACAAAGGGCACAAGTTGATGACAGAGCATCTAATAACTGCCACAAATAACCAGACAATGTCTGAGGTCCAGTCTGTTATTTCATCATCACTCTTAATTTGGTAGTTCTCTAAGGAATGTGGCTATATTCCACACCAATATTTAAATTTCTCTTTTTGCTACAATACAGCTAGGAAATAGTATTTTTTTTCCCCTGAAGTTGTTATAGAACTATAGCCAGAAAGAAGGGAAATGTTAGTTTTTTACCTCACGGAAGGAATATGAATTGCACAACACAAAGATATCCAGCTAAACAGAAAAGAAAATAGAAGAGGGAGAAAAACCAAGGAAGGGGTTACTTGCTTACTTTCAACACCAAAACAACTACTGCCTTTCTAGTTTAAATTAGGCTTCAATGCAGAATCACAAAATCAGTTTTCTTACCTTTGTATGACTGATTGACTTTTGGGAGGTCCACATTTGGTAACTGATTGTAGTTTTGCTTTTGGTGTGTGCCAGGTTACCTATGGGAAGATGAAAGAAAGCAACCTACCAAAGTGCTTACATCTCATCTACACTAAAAACAATGCTGAAACACCTTATTCATGCCCCAGTGCAACCATACGATTATAAAAGTCATTGACTTTTTCAGAGCATGTCCTCGTTTCCCCTTTAACCCTTGGGATGGAATGAGCTCTGAAGAAGTTGCATGAACACAGAACAGGATGTTTTTTTCTCCTTCATCTCATGTCATCTACTAGATAAAAAAATAAACAGACTGCTGTAGAAGGTAAGAAAGATACATCTTAGAGCATCCATGTGGTTTTACCCTAAGAATGTTATTGTACTATTCTAGTTCTAATGCTACATATTAGTTTTAAAAAAATGTGCTAGTACCCTTCTCTGGCCCCGAGGAAAAGTGACATGGCATGGCTCAAGATTATACACCAAAACTCTACACTTCACTACTCTTTCAAGCCCCTGGTAAAAATAAGGTTGTGTCTTTCCACAGAGCTTGCTGGAAACCATCATTGGCCTGTCCTTTCTCTGAAGTGTGGCTGGGTATTCCTGGGAGGCTACTAAACACGGACCAAAACTGTCCCCGGGAGGCATTCTAACCATTAATCAGAATGAGCAGTCCTGTGGGAGTGTTTCAGCTGCTGTTCACTGGCTCTTGCTTTACTAGCACAGACAAAGTCTTAAGGCTCTAACTTTGGAATTCTGAATCAAGCAATACCTTCATTATGATGACTTTGAAGGACTAGGTGTGCTGGCACGCTTTACACAGACACTGGGCTTTTCAATGAATAATGAAAATTCTGCTGAGCTTTCCATCACGTCTCTCTGCGTTGATAAACTCTAACCATTGCTGCACACTGCCACTGCTTCTGCTAATAACAGAACACCTCTGGGATCTCCCTCTCCACTGGGAGAGCCTATATCTCTCTGTGCGCAGCTACTATCAGGAAGAGGTGGGTAAGAGTTGGAATAACAGCTGCAAATATGTGTCATGGTAATGCATCAGGTATTGTGTGATGGTATCAAGGGCCAAACCTCCCTGGGGTTCAGCTGAATATCACAGGGTGGGAAGAAAAAAGAGGATTACTCACAGCTAACTTTAGCTATCTGAAAGTGAGGTGTCTACAGGATCCCTGCTGTATTCAGTGGAGAGAGACACCTTCAGAGGAGGTTTTTCCCATCCCAAGAGAAACACCCAAGACAGGCAGGACGGGTTGGACTCTGGATAAACCTCTACGATTACTCTGATTCTAGATTAATAACATAGATCAGAAACCTAACTTTTAGTTGGCTGTAGCTGGATGGTTTGGGTCAGTTTTGAAAGGCTACATGCAGCGTTTCACAATATTTAAAAAGAAGACTGAAACAGCCTTCAGAGTTATCTTGCAAAACATTAAGACTTAGGATCAGTTCTTGGAACCATTTGGACGCTTACTTTGACTCTTTGGAAATTATAGTTTAGTATATTAGCAGATATAAACAAGTCAAAAAGTTCAGGCAAGGACATTGAGCTCTGTGCTTTCCCGGGGACACTCACTTAAAATAAAACTTCAAGACCAAATTTTGCATTCTATTAGCAATGCTCCCTTTGTAAAGAACAGAAGCCTTGCCAAAACCTCAGCTTCTGTAAGTTATGATAACATTTTCATTTCCATTAGGCTCTTCCAATTTAGCTTTTCTATTCTCCTAGAAATACGTCTCCCATGCAGTTGCACAAGAAAGTAACATTGTAAAGTACTTACTGTATGGCATCAATGCCATCACACAGGGAGTAAGTACTACAACACAGCAACAAACTGGTTGTAAGGAGACTTACCCATCATTCTGAAGTGGAAGGCAGGACGCTTTGCAAGGACATAGTTCAAATAAGGTGCAACTTAGGAGTAATTTCTGTGGAGCCAGTTTTATTCCTTCACCTCAACTTCTGAATTCCTTGAGGAAGAGCTTACTACTAGGACCCCATCATTTACCTATTGTAATGGACTCTTAAGACTGAGGAAATAGAGGAGTGTCTTCTCACTCTTTGCAGCAGATGTTAGGAGCCCCAACCTTTGTTCTCTACCGCTTAGAGATAAATAGCACTGAGGCAATTTATATATGCCTTGTCCAAAACAGGCCAGTGACTTACCTGACCCTTCCTGTTCAGTCCTCAACTCAAGAGATGAACTCCACTCCCTGTCTTGATCCCCTACCCTGAAGAGAGGGCCCTGAAAGAAGTCTCTACCACTTCCTTGGCACTTGACCAGACCAATCCCTCCCCTGCAGCTTGAGATGGCTGGGGCTCCATTCAGTATAGGTTCTTTGGTTGAAAAGCCACAAAGTGTATAATGTCATCAATTAATGGTCATATGAAACCTAGCAGTGGTCATCACAAAGGCTAGAGAAAGCTGAGAAGATCACCACAACAGCAATACCTGTTTTTGTGAGAGGATGGGTTACCAGTTGTCGCGTCAGGTTGTTTTCAGATGACCGCAGTAGCAGCACAATATCAGCTGGCAGAGTATCTCTATTTTTGGCTAGGAATCCACTTGCATTATATAGAACCTGTTAAAAAAGTACATTTATACATCTTCTTGGGTTTTGAAAAGTAATTGTAAATTCAAGCTTTCTGGAATAGGGCTTTTAATATATCAAGATACACAAATAGTTTTTCAGCCATCAGGCTCACTCTTGCTTACAGTCTTGAACACTGTAAGTTCTAACTTCTCTAACTACCGAGATACGATGCAGATCACTAAATGCAAATCCATCATTCCAAAGTAGCTTGAGGCATTTATTCTTCTAATGCAGATATGTTAATAGCAGTTTTAATTTGCGTGGATTTATCACCAGGACAAGTGTATTGCGGTCCTCACTTACACCACTACAGGTGCAAATGCACAATTAACAATGCACTTGATTTCAACCACATCACACAGGATTACCCATATGACTGTACAATCTTTCTGTGCTATTCATATCATGCTTTTCTGGACCCAGGATTTAACACTCTTCCTAGGGACCTCTGTATTAATTGTAGAGGAAGTTTGCAGAATCACAAACCACATATTGGCAATTGAAATCTCTCTAAAAATTCCAAGAATGGTGTACCTAACTCAAAATGTAACTTCAGAGTTCTATCTCAATGACAGTCTAAGGGATTCACAAGAAAACTTGACCTGTCAAGAAGGATAGAAGATACCGGGATGCTTAATTTAGAAAAATCCATCACAAAACAAGTCAGCAACAGTCTTACATAATGAAAAAGACTTGTAAAGGAAGAGGAAATAAATTGTTTTCCAGTTCCACAGTAAACTGGACTAGGGGTAATGAATTTACATGACAGAAATGGAGACATAAGTTAGACAGCAGAAGAAACTTCCTAATGAAAGAGCTTGTTGAACACTGATGGGGCACTGGTGTAATCCCCATATCCAGTGGCTGGTAATGGGAATGGTACAGGGAGAGCCGGCCTTCCACTCCTTGCAGTGAGTTATGCTAGGCTGGTGAAAGGCAACTCAGCTGGAGATGAGGTTCAGAGGAGTTACAAGAGGCCCTTTGTAGCTGGCTGTCTTACTTAAGGGGTAAGTTATCTTCCATCAGCTGATGGGCAGTATTTGTCTCCAGCACTGCACGGACCCAACATGGTTTCCTATGTGAGACATCGGTGCTCACTCTTGTACCCTTTAAAAGAGCTCAGAAGGAGGTGGGAGCTCCTGCTTTCCCAAGGCAAGGTTTAGGTGGCCAGTGTCATCTTGCTGCAGTGTGAGAGCAGCTCCTCCTGTGTTTGCATGGCACGCTCAGCAAGTCACCTTGTCCAGGAAGGCAGGATGATGCTCACTGAATGAAGCAGGAAGCAGGGCCTGCACTCTGCCTGGATGATGACAATGTACAGAACTAAGTAAGGCTGATGGGGTGTAGGAGGTAGTAGAAAGAATGGAGCTGGGCCCTGGTTAGAAACAGTGAGAACAAGCATGGTGTAGGACTTGGAGGAACTAAGGGGAAGAGCGCCGAGTTGCATTACATACCAGTTATGTTTTGGGTCTTCTATAATACAGTCAGTTTATTTACTTGGTGACATTTAAGAAAAATACACGCCTGCTATTGCTTTTTTTTTTTTTTATAATGAGGGATAATAGCTTCTTAATTTAGTTCTGATGTGTAAGACATTGCCAACATACCCATGTCTGGACTGAGTAGATGATTGTTGAGAACCAACCCAGGTGACCTCTTCTACTTCCTTCCAGCCCTACCATTCCACAATCCCCAACTAACATCATCAGGTGTCTTACCTTTCCTGCATAGTGATAGATTCCAAAGGTTAGATCTACTCTTTTGGGTCTCCAAAAATATTTTGACTTCAAATTATCTTCAAATTTTTCTGAAAGGAAACACACAGCTTATTTTACTGGAGTTACTGTACAATCATTCTCTTCCGAAGCTGTACCCCTCCAAGGATATTGCCTGGCTTCTCAGCCAATGCAGAGGCACAAAGCAGACACTGATGTTTTCAAGGACAGAGATACCATAATGGTCTTGTAACAAAAGACACTGGATAGAGAATATGGGAGCTCTTGGACAAGTTACTTACTTTGTCCCAATTTTTTAATGTGTGGCCTCAGAAAATCATAGAATCATAAAGGTGGGAAAAGAAGTATAAGATCATTAAGTCCAACCCTTAACCCAGCACCATTGTGTTCACCACTAAGCCATGTCCCCAGGTGCCACATCCACATGTATTTGGAACGCTTCCAGGACCTGCCTTTCCAAGATTTATATCTAAATATATGAAACAACGTAGTAATCTTTCCTAAGGATTCCTTGAGGAATTGTGAGAAAACACTTACTGATTGATTGAGGGCTTCAGTACTGTAGTTCTTCTAACCTCATAAAAAGTATGAGGATAGAAGAACAACAGACTCATGTAATTGATTTAGCATGGGCATTGCTACTGGATGTTATTAAGTTTTGTGATTGGGTGTTGGTTAAAACTCTAATCTGACACTTTGCACATTCAAAAATGAGTTAAACATTGATTTATCTGCACAGAAATACCACTGAAATAACAGTCACTGGTAACTGCAACTACTCAACAGCACTGAAATAGTCAGGATCTGAACTACAATGAATTTAGGTTTTTAAATTTGTGAACAGAAAACACTCAGGAAGCATAATTTGCTGAAAGGCACTGAAGCATGTGTGCAGTCATTACTCTTAAAAAAAGTATTAAGCTTCTTGCTCAGATACTGCTCATCAAAAATCTCAGAGCTGAACATGACTCAACTTTGCAAACAGTGTTCTTGGTCTATGAACCTAGAGTTTTAACTCAGTTTGATCTTTACTTTTTAAGCTCTGCAGCAAAAAATTCCTGAAGGCCGGAGAACTTGAAACTTGGATCAGCAGTTTAGGTTCGTTGATGTACTCTTGATATTTCTCTATGAACTTCAAGGACACAACCATTCCTGCATGCATGTCTCCCTCAAACACACTGTGACACTGAAATGGGAGGTCACTAAAAATAACTAGCATGCAGACCAAGCTGTATACGCCAAACAGAAATCTAACAGAAGACAAGCTGCAAAACTGTGAAATGAACCATGTACTTACCTACAAGTGTCTGATCTGTTGCTTGTGGGAATCGACTTTCCTCATCCAGCAGAGACAACAAACCCATTGGTTTCTGCAGGAACATATCTAGGAGGGGTCTGTTGTCCTCGTATTCTATAACTCTTGCATCAACACCTTCGTAAAGGTATTCGTTCTGTAGCAAGAAACAGAAGGCATGCTTTGTGAATACAGAACCACTTCAGAAAATAATTCACCAACTGTCAATTGTAGCAAATTGAAACTGCATTGTGAAAGTATGCCTCAGGGCTAAAGACAGCAAGGTTTTGCAGAAACGAATGTCAGATGGGATTTTGGTTTTGAATACGTAAGTTCAATACTCCTATGGCATATTTGGTAAAGTAAGATACTTTACAGGAATAGCAGGAATTAAAGAAACAGAGCTGAAGAAGATAAAGAATAGTGTTTGCAAATAGAGACCTCAGGGCCTATTTATTTTCTTGGTCTGAAATGCAGAAAATTTCTTAACCGTTTAGAGCTCTATTTACATTCCCAATTCATTGCTCAGATCTAAGTGATGGGTAAGATTTACAAAAGTGACTATAGGTTACAGTGGCTTTATTTGTTTGATCACCCTCCTCAAACACCTGGAAAAATTCTTATGTGGAGAAGAAAGGTGCACAGACTTTCTAAAAATTAAAGAATTGTGTACATACTTCCTAGAAATTAAATAAATTGCCTCAGAATTGCCTCTAACACATTTTCACTCTTTTTAAAGAACCAGGGAAAGGTATTCTCCAAGATTTAAAAACAACAGAAAAGCTGGTGGGGTGGACTTTTTGGTTTGCTTTTTTTGTTTGGTTTGGTCTGGCTGGTTTTCTCCTGAAGACTGCAAATATCTCTGGATTCCTCCCAGACCGAGAAAAAGCAAATAACAAATGTGTCCACAGTGTGCTGCGATGGTTTTATCTTGAATATAATTTAGATTGTAGCTGGAGAACACAAGAATGACCTTCCTTAATCCTTTAGCAAGGCAGAGGACAGCCATAGATTTACCAAGAGAAGGCTGCTCTAGGGACTGCCACCCCCCATTATTTTTGCCTGCACTAGGTAAAGCAATAGCAGTTATCTACCCCACAATGATCCTGTTTGTGCCAGGCCTGCCTTCAGTCCTGTGCAGGCTGTACTGTGAAACACAGAGTTAAGCCTTTTGATCTACTTTAAAAATCATCCCCCTGCCAAAGGATAGGACTTTATAAGTGTTGTATTCATGTATGATGTTAACATCACAATTTTGCTGTCCTGAATTCATTGTGAGAAGAGTGTCACAAAAATGAATGATGGCCAATATTAATGAGTTCAAAGACCTCTAACCTTGGAAGACCTCTCCTTATGTGTCATTCACTTGCATCTGAATGAGTGAAGAAGGCAATACATTGAGCATTTAAAAAAGAAGTTCACTTTCATCTACAACAGAATAGCACCTGTTTCATACCTCTTAAGCTCAGAGAAACAGCAAAAGGCATAAAATCAATAAGACTGGTCTAAAAATACAGGCACAAATAAAGATCTACTGATCCATTTGAAAGAGGACATGAAATATATACCTAAACCCTTCCGGTATCCAGATTGATCTAATTTTCCAGGACACTCTTCACTCTAAGGATAGGTTGTAATTCAGTTTATATGTCATACAAGGGTGTAATCAGTAAGAATCTCTCCTGTAGCCCCACGAGGGCTCCTTGTTTGAGACACTTAACATTAACCTCATTCATGTCTCCCCTGAAGCAGTGGACAGGTGGAGTTTTGCTTTTTATTTTAATCAATGACCTGAGCAGCAGGACAAGACAGGAGAGTAATAAATGTATCACTGATATAGGCAAGAAGTTAATTATATACCTGTAGGAGCTGGTGGCAGAAAGGGAATGAGTCTGTGTTATCTCCCAAAGATAACACGGGAGTAGGGGCAGCTTAACTGAGGGCTACAGCTGCACTGACACACAGATGTTCATGGAACCAGCTGTTACTGCTTAGGATTATCTAGAGCACCCTTATCGAGGGGGCAAGGGGAAGAGATTGCTCAGGATGAATCTATCAGAAGGAGAGTGTTTCTGTGACACTTGGGCATCCTCAAACAAGCTCTCACAACAAACCTATCTAGCGATAAACTTTTTCCAACTTCAAATGCTTGTGAGAGAGGCTGGTTTAGAGAGCTGATCAAAGTGTTCTCCTTGAAAAAGAAAGGAACTCTTGGTAGCTGTACTACTGTGCTATGACAGCAACACCTGCTCCCCTCCCTGCCCAGGCAGCACGCAGGGCCTGACCTCCAAGCCTGCAGTGTATGTGACCACTCAGTTTGTGTCTTTTGTGTCTCGACAACTGAATTGGTGTCAGCCCTGACAGTTCTGGTAATGCTGCCATCTGCCCAGCAGGACATGAAGGAGTTCGCTCCATCACTTCCCATGGGCTCCTGAAGGACAGCTGATAGCCAAGCCAGGCACCAGTGTGACAGATGACTCAGAAATGATAACTGTACTACATTTTCTTATGCAATGCTGGTTTCAACCACATCATTAGGATACAAGCAGCAAGTATAAAAGCTTTAATGACGGACATCATAAAACTGTAATGAAATAGGTCTTATTTGAATTAATAGGATGAATCAGCTACAGGATTTTGTAATCCCTCGTGATGTTTTGTGACAAGAAAGCTCCACAAAATAGCTACTTCTTGAAATTCTAAGGCATAAGCCATTACAAAGTATTCCTGTGGATGCCATGTCGAAAGGAATGATTGAGTTACACTATTAATTGGGTTCCTATCTCATCTTACTATTGCATGGTATCTTTTCTATGATCAAAACTAGGTAACATTAGCTTGTACCTCCTGGTTTCAATGGTAACAAAAGAATTATTAAATGCATTAGGAAATGGTCTTCATGTTTAATAAAGTAATGCCATTTTGCTGAGAACATGTTATGATGACACTTTGGTTTAAATGCCGACACCAGAGACTTATTCAGAATCAACCTTTTCCAGCTGAAACTAGAAGATTAAATTGTCATGAGAATGTAAAATAAACACTGCATACATTTAATGCAAAAAGTATCATCCTTTCAACTGACAGCAAACTTGCTACTTTCCAAAATGTTTTAGCTATCTGCCATTACACTTTTTACTTTTTATGGGGGAATGACAAATGAGAAAGGAAGGGGAAGGCTGTCTTGCTGGACAATGTAACCTGCAGATCACAGAGCTGACAGAAATGAACTTACATCAGTACCTAATATGTAAGGGAAACAACTTGAAGGACAGCACTGAAGGTCCAAAAGTTCTGCTTTGCTTTATATTAATCAAAAAAACCTTGTGCCAGCAAGACTAAAAGCAGTGACTAAGTTGAGAGGCCACATTCTCTCCCCAGTCAGTAGAGACAGGGATATATCTATTTGTCTCCATTGGCTACTGGGAATCTTAAACTATATACCCACTTCAGTCTTTCTGTTAAATTAGGGAAAGGAGATTGTACTCAGGCCTAAAAGCCTTTATTCTTAAATGCAAACATTAAGTCAACAATAAAGAATAAATTCCCTTAATTCTGACTTGAGTTCTCCGTGTTGGCACACAGACACTCCACCCTAGCTGACACCCTGAGCCTCAGGTTGTGACAGTATCACTGTTCCTTCCTTCTACCCCTGCCACTGCTGAGGCCTTATTTTTGTAGGTCACACTTCCAAGGAAAGCAAAACCGTGAACAGTTTTCAGATTCAGATACAGAAAAGAGACCACTGACAATGCTAAAACCATGTCAGCTTGGGCTAATGGAAAGTCAGCACAAAGGTCTTGGTGACTCCTGGCATCGGCCTTCTCATAAACATAACTTCTGTCTTTTAGAGTTAAAAGACACAAACCCTTGCATATAAAGTCATTTGTAAAGTCAGGCAGACATATCAGCAAAGGGCAGAGGTCATCCTAATACTTGTTTTTTGCATCAGTGATATTTTTTATTTTAATTTACAATTTAAGTACATTACAGGTGTCAACACAGGGGAGTCCTTACAGTGAACAGAAAAGATTCTGCTTTCTCAAAGGCTGTTTTTGTGATGTAAAACTGGGACAACTATGTAATAAATAAGTGAAAAGTGATGTCTTATAATGACTATGAATCATACCACAAATCATTCTGCCATTGGGTTGTAATGAAGAATAACACATTTCTTATTTCCCATCTCCGAAAGGGGGAGATTTACACCCACACTTGCATGAACTTAATCTATATAGCTCATTCTGCACTGCTGTAGTAATATCTTTGGAGACTGCTACAAGATAATATAATGAAGTTTGATATAATCTGATGTAGTGGTTTGATGTAAATTAAGGTAGACACTCGGTTGGTATTACAGGCTGAATGTGGACACTTGTAATAGAAATATTAGGACTGGTATAAATGAAATATAAATGGGAATTTGTAATTAAGCACCAGAAAAAAGAGTCTTAAAAGAATAGCTGTGTCATAGCCTGTGATTTGAATGAAGAACATTTGTTCATAACAATAAAACTGAGGAAAGAATTGCTTACATGGAGAACAGAAGGCCTTCACTTACATAAAAACACAGTGCAGAGAGTTAGTGAGTGGAACACCCTCTAAATCTGACAACAGGAGGATGACTGTGGGGTTACAGCACATCACACACAATTTTCCTATGAGCTCACCAAGGAAATGGACTGTAGGCATAAAGACATATATATTCCAAACAAGTAAAGTCAGATAATGACCTTGCCTAAAGATTATAGACATTGAAGTAAATAAGGGTTTGAGGCAAAGAATGATTGCTAAAGGCTGTAAAAGATATGTCCAAAAACTATTTCAGCAAGAAGAACCTAACAGACATGATGAAGACTTGCCAGCTGGTGTCCATTATTCTATATGTCACTCACAAATTATCTTGGCCAGACCACTTGAAAACACACACACACACACACACACACACACACACACATATCATGGTGCATTCTATGTGTCTGTGAGTCAATGAAATCTAGGAGAGAATGAATGGAAATGGGTAAAATTGATGTACTTAGAGATTCTGTAAATAAAGATCACCTTCCCCTTCCATAGGGTCTGTAGTTGTTGTACTAATTTTGTACAGGGAGAAATGGACAAACTACATGTTGTCAGAATAAGCAGTTAATTTCTCCTCTCATCTCCTCAGCAGCAGAATAACCACCCTGAACACGCTGCAGCAAGGCCCATGCAAGAGAGCAAACTGTTCCTACTACATGGTCACACCACAAACCTCTGCATTAATATAGGTCTGGCCAAAAAGTTCTGTACTGAGATACCCAGAAACAAGTAAAAGCAGATTACACTGAACTTGACTCCAATTAAAAAAGAGAGGGAACATTAATACAATATTTAGGTGTACAGGAAGAGGGCTAGGAAAGGCAGGGCAGGTCCATCAGCAGCAAAACGCAGCTAGGGAGAATGTAGTCCTGCTGCCGAACGAGTTTGTGGATGACATGGAAAAGGCTGAGATATTCAATGCCTTCTTTGCATAGGTCTTGACTGATAACCCCAGGTCCCTGAGACCAAGGGGAAAAAGTCTGGAGCAAGGAAGACTTAAATTTAGCATGGGAGGATCAAGTTAGGGAACATTTAAGCAAAGTGGACATATGCAAGTCCATGGGACCTGGACAGTGCCAGGGTTTGACAGGAATAAACACTGCTGCTGCAGTCTGTGCTATTTCCATCTCCCAGCTGTTAGGAACAGCAATAGCCAAGTGCCCTTCTTTTGTGAACTTGTGTACTTTGGAAAGAAGATGCCTAAGTAATTACAGTACATCGAGTTAAATTTTCTCTGACTTTTAGATGATATTAAAACCAAGGAAACACTTGTGTCAATAATCTTGCACATAAATCTAGAAAACCAGCTACAAGATAAAAGACTGCAAGACAACATGTCCTGAAATAATTGGAAAGAGGATAAAATGTTGATCCTTAAAAAAAAAAATTGCCACATTATGCATAGATACATACACTGACACACACATGTACATGCATGTACACACCTGCATACATGGACACATTCCAAACTTGTATCTGTCTCATCCTTAAAACAAACAGTGATTAACACTGGCAAAATACTCTGTTTCTACTAACAATTAAAATTACAAGTCAGGAGAATTTTCATCCATGTATCATAAACACCAATAATTTCAGTGAAACAGCAAAAGTATAATTTCACCTGCAGTTTGAATTCTGACTGTTCTGCCATACAGAATTCTGAAATATTTCAATTTTCAGCAAGATCAATTTTTTTTCTCCTGAACATGTTATTTCTTCAAATAACAATATTGAACAATGACTTAAAGGTGGTTAATTTAAGTCTCCTGGAATTATTTACAAAGTTGAGATGATATTTTTTGAGGTTTTTCCCTCTCCTCTTCAATTTCATAAACTTTTATATTTACAACGCTATTCTTTTTCTCTGCTTTACAATAAATTATTTAGATTAAATCCATCATTATTTTGCTGAGATGATCTAGTTTCTCAATAAGAACAAAATAATTGTGAGATTTGCAGTTTTTAATTTCAGTGTTCATTAAGCTTATTAGTAAACTCTTATGAACACTGCACTTTCAAAATTTTGTTACCACTCATTTACTGTTTTACTAGAGAATCGTACATTACAACACTCATTATTCCTCAAGAAAACAACATTGCATTTGCATCAATCAAATTACCACAGTGTTATGTTGCTTAGATACTGTAAATTTAAAATTTAATGCATTTTATGTTGGCATTTTACTTGCAAATAGCAAACACTGCTTCACGGAATACATACTTAAAACCCATTTGTTATAATCTGCTATTTGCAACCTATCATGGAGAAGGAACAATGTAGTTTCTTGAGACAAGAAACATTACATATGTTCAGTAATACTAAAGCTTTACCAAAATAATCAATACATACCTGTTCCCAGGCAAAGACATGTTGATTGAAGTAGAACTGAATTTGTTCATTGGCAATGTTGATACACAGTTGTTCAAAAGAATTTTTTTTGAAATTCTCAAAGCCAAAGATGTCAAGAATTCCAATGTTCAAGCCATCATCGTTTTCACTGCAAAGATGAAATATACTTTCCATTGTTGTATCTTTATTTTACATTAACTACCTTCATTACTATTTCACAAAAGGAAATCATGGGCCAAATCTGAACACCAGTTACACAGGATAAGTTTTGCTGAAGCAGGTATCTCTTAAAATGAAAATAATTGTTTGTTTGAAATACAATAGATACAGATCAATTCAAAGATTACTGAATATGCAGACCAGATATCCTGAACCACACAACAACCAAGTCAATCGATAAGTCAATAGGGGATTTACAATTTTATTTTTACACTAATATTTGTTAGTAATTATTCTAAAAAGCTGACTAAAGTACAGAAAGAACATACAGTTCTTTTTGTTTCTCTAGTAATAACACAGGCTTTACTCACCCGCATCGTGAAATTAAAGACTGTTTTCATTAAGTATTATTTCTTCATAACATTTACTCATAACAATTAAAATTGCTTATTTTAACATTAAAGTAAAAAGAATGACTAGCTAGACCTTTTATGCAGCTAAATCACTACTTTATTCACTGGGATGTGGTGTGCATTTAAATTACCAATTAAATACCAGAGAAGCACTGGACAAACTTTGGTTTGATATTTTAAGTAGCGCATACTGAAGATACGTGATCACTTCTGCAACTGGAAAAAAGCTCTAATATTTATTTGTTGAAACAAAAAATTAAGAGGATATAATTTTATAACAAACTGAGGCTGACATTAGTGTCTTCTCTAGGCAAGTAAAACATAAATCACATTCTTTCTATAAAACCTCTTTGAGAGGCTATCTGTAACCATTTTTTAAATAAAGACTTAGGAAATCAGAAATTAAGAATCAGCCTCAAGACACTCATGAACAGCACTTAAACCTCTTTGTGAAGTCCATCTCAAAATAGGAAGCATTTCATTGTGAAGGGATCTGAATTTGGTGACTATTTCATCTGCCTCAAAATTACGTTTTTGATGAATAGACTGCTAAAATTTATCCGTCCCATTCCTTTTTCAGAGCTAATTACATAAAAATAGAAAATGCAAATTATTTTACTACCACAAGACCAAGCAAAAGTTGTTTGGGGTTTTTTTACAGTGAACATTTCAGGTTGAATTTTTGCCCTCCTCACCAGCATAGTAAATAAGTATTCAATTTGAAAAGGGCTCTGTAACAGACAAGTGAGAGAGGCACACAGGCTAGAAGTGCTGCCTCATCTATCATGGATTTTATCCTATCACTCACTGATTAAAGTTCTGTTTATTGTCGCTCTGCTGTAACCAAATACTTAAAGTTTCAACAAATTTTAGAATTGCAACCTTGGCTCTCCTCTGAGGTTTAAGAAGAAAAAATCCAGGAAATCCAGCTTTGCAAACCAAAGCTATTTGTTATTTATACGGTGTTTAAAATGTGTTTGAAACACCTTGTAAGTGTAAAGTGGTCAATACCTTCAGTAAATGTGTTTGAAAACTATTCCCACACATATATGAAACCATGCTCATAACAACAGTGACAAAAGCAGCAGCATCAGTGTAAATGAGAGCAGAATTTGACCTAATCAACATGATGAATATCAAAAGCTTAGTCTGAAACAAATACAAAAGAAAAAGTAGCTAGTATGTAATTTAGAAAGGGTTAAATGAGTAAAAACCAACAAGAAAACAACAGATGCTTTTGCCAACCATATCTACTCTATTTTCACTATATACTATGAAGAAGACAAAACATTTTTGACATGGTGGTGTCATAAACAAAAAGGTAGCAGAGAAAAAGAACCTAACTACACTAAAGGCTCTAGCGTAGACAATATTATTCCCACAGAAAAAAATCTCTCTTTATTCTGCGAAATCTTCTTTTACCTTAAATGTTTGTCAGGTTTGAGTAAACTGTTGATGCGATTGACTATCCAGCTGAAGAGGCGCCCATACAGTGCTTTGGCCATGGCATCTCTGACATCAGTGGCTTTTTCCACAGTGTTGGGACGAATAATTGTTTCTCCTCGAGTCACTACGCAGTGAGAGGTGAGGGCCTCTTGCAGCTCATCTGCCTGAATACATAGCAGGGATGCGCCTGGGAAGGAATGTCACAGCCATAGCTCAGAGACAGATTTTGGAAGGTAAAACAGGCATTTTTGCAATCAAAGCTGCAAGTGCAACGTGTTATGGATAAGGGCCAAATTAAAGTCTTGAACCAGGACTAATGAAGAATTTTCACACCAAACAAGTGTCATTATCTAATTTAGTCACCAACCTTCCTATCTTCCACTGCAGTCAGCGAGTAAGTGATTCAAAGCAGAGGCTTTAAGTTCTAAATTCCTTTATCAAGGAGGCTGTTTCTCCAAACAGTCTATGGAGAAATGCTAGGGAATCTAGGTGACTATGTAAGAAGTATCCAAGTTGTGAGGTGTGAATACCCCTCTCACTTATAACCCACTCATACAAGCCACTGCTGCTCTCCTTTTGCTCCAGAAAAAGGGGTGCTTCTTTCCCAGTTCCACAATACTTTTCTATGGCAAGAAATCATGTAAGGAGATAGCGTGAAGACTTCATTATCTCCCCAGGTGTAATTACTGAGAAAGTGTAGCAAATTTCTCGAGAATCTTTGCCCTTTGGCCTCCTCCACCTCCCAGCAGTTTATAATGTAAGGTATCCCTTCCAAAGAATTAGTGAGCTGTATTTCAACAGGCACATGTGGGGAACAAGTAATGAGCAGCTGAGAAAGGAACTGGGAAAAAGCTATTCAATGTGTTAATGATGTTCTCCATCAAATGTTCAAATAGCCTTGGAAAAATTCCAAAAATTTTTTCAGGCATCTGCAGTATTAGTCATGTTTCCTGTATGCCAGTGAACGGGTTAGTCAAATTAGATGCATAACATGGAAAATTTTTTCTTTTTTGCATTTGAATTCAGGTGGGCTTAGAATTAATCTACCTTCAGTTTTTAATTATTCTTGCAAAATTTCCATGTGAATACAGTTTTCATTGATACTTCTCTTACAATAAAATAAATTTGCTATGAAAACACTAAAGAAAAATAATGTTAAATCAAGAAAAAACCACTCACAATTCTCAAGGGCTACTGGATTGGAAATGTTGCTCTTGTCAATCATATGTTCAGATACTACTGCAGAAAATTCAATGTTACCCACATTTAAAATGGCAGCCAGGACACTGTACACGCTTCCAAGTTCCTGAAAAGTATATTAAAAAAAATGCAATACTTAATAGCCAGGTAATTTGCCTCTGTGGTTTGTGCAATGGGCATGTGCATGTGTGTTGTTTCCTGTTGTCTGCCACGTGCCCACTACTTTTAGGAATGCCGTTCTCAGCAATTATTCCTATTCTGTACTCAGCAAAGTCTTTCAAGGGTAAGACAGTCAAAGAGGGCAAGACAAACCATAGCCTAATGTCTCTTCCACACTTGTCGACAGGACAGGATTGGCATGAAGTAGGGAAAGCAAAAACTGTGGTGTGCATACCCTCTTACACAGAAAGAATTCAGAGGTTATTTATGTCTACCCTTCACTGTGTCTGCAGGTGCAAACATGTCTAAAAATTTAATTCCTAGATCAAAAAAATATAAAGAAATGTCCATCTATGTTTCTTGCCTCATGGAAACAAAGGTACTCCAAATAATAGGTCTATATCATCTCCCACCAATGTCATCCAAAAAAGTTTAAGTGGGAGAAGAGGGAGGCCTCACATCTCTGAATTGACAAAGCACTTTACCCTTCAAAATGTCAGTTAGGAACTCACCAAAGCATCTTAATATGGACTTTGCTTAAGCAAATTTAGATTTCAAATGATTTAGGAGGTTCTGCCATGGTTTAGTTGATAAGGTGGTGTTAGGTCATAGGTTGGACTTGATGATCTCAAAGGCCTTTTCCAACCTCGTTAATTCTGTGATTCTGTGAACAGGGACTCTGTCTTGAAAATAGCTGTTATTACTCTGGACAGTGAAGTGATAGATACAGTAAATTATTTTGAGTACCTATACATGAGAAAATAATATTTGGAATTAGTAAAATAATGCTTTCATTGCAGGTTTGACTTAGATTTTACCTGCAAATTTTCATCTGAACGGTGAATGTTTATCATGATACCTGATGATCTGAGTATTTTTTACTCAGAAAACACTAGGGGTACCTGTAAAGCAGACTAGGAGTCTGTGACACTGCATATTTTGAGGCATACAGTACTAGTGTGTTTTATAAATAGCAGGTTGAAAACTTTTGAAGTAGTTTTATAAGAAGCAGTTTTGCAAATCTGATTGTTATTTTATAATGATGAACTTTTTATAATTGCATAGCATTTTATCTATATTATTCAATAGTTTGCTGGTACCATGTCAGGCATCATTTACTCGGATAAAATCTCTAATTGCTCTAGAAGCCTTGAGCTTGTTTTCAACACTTTCAGAAGTTAATCTAGCAGTTAATAAATAGTGATTCCAGTGACAGCAAGACAAACTGGATAAGCTCACGCTAAGAAATTACACTGAGGATAATTGGCACACAGTTTACTTAGGATTAAGCAATCATTTTCATTTTAAGCTTAGGGACACAGTTGAAATGCAAAGAAATGGATAGCTTAACTTCTGCCATCATGCTGTACAATACGTATAGCTGCTGACATTTTTCTGCCCTTTTCCAGTGTGTTTGAAATCGGGCTTGATCTGTCTCGTACAGCATAATTATTGTTCCCCTCAGGCAGTCCTTTCTTATTAATTTTGCCATGCAGCCTGAAATAAACCAGTGCGATTTTAAGACACGGAGTACTGACAGTAGTTACTTTTGAAACCTGTCAGTCAGTTAAAAGCAAATTTCAAAGAAATAAAGCTTTGTTTAGGTCTCAGTTTTAACTGGAGTGGAGATTTTTTCTGTCCATGGCTTTCAGCTAAGAAAACATCGAACATACTTATACAGAAGTTCCTCTGCACTGGGATGAATGTCAAAGCTTAAGGCTGCCTTACTAAAAAGTGAACTTGGGAATTGAATTCAATGTCCTTTTCTCACTGAAAAAAATTGTCTTTGCACACGCATCTGATATCAGAACCTCAGTGGGGGAAGAAGGCTGTTCCTTCACTCTTGCAAGCACAGCCTCAGATAGGCTAATTCCCCCAGAGGAGGATGTAAGGCAGGCTACCATGGCTGGGGCTCACAAGAAGCCACACACAGATTGCCCATGGCACTCAGCCTGCTCCTGAAACTGCAGGGTTCTACAGGTAGGTAATTCCTCTCAGATTCAGCTCACGGTGGCTTGCTGAGTTAATCAAGTGAAGATCCATGCTAGAACTGCACAATGCAGCCAGTGACCTAGTTCTAACTGCATCTTCAATATATATGGAAGGCCTCTTCTGGATGATCAGGATTATTGTTTCCACCCGTCCAAGTGAACAAAAGAACTGGAAACAAAAACAGACTTGCTGCTTTTCATGCTTTAAATTAGGACTTATCCAGGTCTCTAGTGCTGTGACAAAACTGCTGTCAGTGCTGAACCATGAATGTCCTTTCATGCTGCTTCTGGAAAGGTGAAAGCACAAGTGAAAGGATGTGATAGTACAGGTGTGATATTACTAAATGCAGTTGTGAATAACATGTAGAGAAGACAGAGACTGTGAACGCCACTGCTACTATGACTTAATGAAAAGTGACCATGGAGGAACAAAATAGGTGAATAAATCTGTTCTGCTAGCTATTTCAAATATTTACATTGAGGGAAAGACAGTCAACTAAGTGAGCAATTTTCTGTGAAAAGCTCCTTACCACATACAGTTTTGTCAGAGAAGTTAAAACATGCATCCATTCTGCAGCACTAGTGCTGTATTTCACAGATACCATATGGATCATACCTCTACTATTTATATTGTTTATAAATAAAATCAGAGATAAATGACACATCTGATGCACCACTTCTCCTAAGGTAAAACTAGGGCACAGGATGGGATTTCTTTCCTTTATAAATCCAGAGTCCTTTTTTATTTTAATTCTACCGAAGACAGACTGAGGAGAGGGGTTTAATGGCCAGCTGAGCAATGATATGAAATCATAAAGAAACAATGGGTTCAGTTAAGGTTTAGTGATGAGATTCATCTCCAAAGGGATTTAAGAACTTCATTCAACTTTATCCCTGGAGTTGCGAAAAAGTACTGAGTTCATCAATACTCAGTTCAACTCAATGAATTTTTAGAACTCTCACCATGGACTTCCTCTTAAAACTGAGATGAGGCTCATATTCACAGGCCTAGAATTATTGGCTAATAAACAGTTACAACATCATTTTCTATGCATTAAATTTGTTAAAATCTTCCCCTCCCCCCCCAATTACTCAGCTGTGCTGTGTTCCCTCATTTCAAAGCCTTGTTGACTAATACCATTTTATTGGTTTATCCATGCCTTGAAACCTTAAAAATTTAAATGTTACTTTATAACAGAAAGTTGACCGTGCAAGATCCCAAAAGATAAGCACATTACTGCTAAAGGCAGAAATAAACAAGGGAGATCTGAATGCTTTATGTAAGTTTTTCCTGATTAAGGTAGCTGGTAAAGTTCACAAAGGAAAAGGGTTATCAGCACTCACCTCCAGTGTAAAACCTATGACTTTGAAGCACTGTTCTATTAATTCAAACTGAGACTTATAGAAACTATTGTTCATGAAATCTTGCACTATTCTGAAATGATCATTTTGCAGATATCTGAAAGAGTTGATGGATACAGAGTTAGAAGGTAAATGAGGCTGACAATTCAACACCGCATTTCTTAGTAATCAATTTATGCAAAAGTAAACTGCATTACCTGGGAGGTCTACATTCTGGCAATTTATAATGTGCCAGTTTTTTCTTTTCTGCGAGACCAGCATAAATATAATAAAAAATATGGAAATTTTTCTCTCCTCTGAAACAACAGAAACAACAAACTGATTTAGTAATATAACCATGCTACATTTATTGATGACACACATACTATTACTAAACGTTATTTTAATAACAGGCAAGACTCACACAAACTGGCAGAGGACTCTGAAAGAAGCTTTATTACAGAACTTCCTGCGAACACCCTTTTCATGCCGTTGTGTGTTTGCCCTGACACTGCCAGGGTGACTGCTCGGTGCTAGAGCAGCTCAGTGCTGCTCTGCCTTTGATGCAATTGGTAGATGCTGTGTGAGATCTTGCACACTGCTCACCCACCCACATTGAATGGGCTGCTTAACTCCAGTTATTGTAAAAAGTCTTCTGACTGTGGGAGAGGTATTCCTGGTTCACTGAATGCAGCATGCCTGCTGTGCCCTTTAGCCCTGAACCAAGAAGCAGACATTCAGCAAAAGGACCTTATGACTTGGCATGCTTTGCCTAGAAGCTAGATGCCCAGACCTAGGACAGAGGTTTAATATACATTTAAGGTTCCTGTGCTCCTTATGAGAAAGAACTGGATCCTTAGGTGAAAATTTACAACCATGATGAGCCCTGAGATGCCCAAGTCAGTCACTACTGAATAGGAAAAAGGAATTGTGTTCAAACCCCTGCTTTGTGCATGAGCTGGGGCCTATGTCTCAGAAGCACCACTAGATCATAGAACCATAGAATGGCTTGGGTTGGGAGGGACCTTAAGGATTATCTAGTTTCAACCCCCCTGTCATGGGCAGGGACACCTTCCACTAGACTAGGTTGCTCAGAGACCCATCCTGTCTGGCTTGAACACTTCCAGGGGTGGGGCATCCACAACTTCCCTGGGCAACTTGTTCCAGTGCCTCACCACCCTCACACTAAAGAATTTCTTTCTAATATCGAATCTAAACCTACTCTCTCTCGGTTTAAAGCCATTGCCCCTTGTCCTGTCACTACATGTTCTTGCACAAAGTCTCTCTCCATCTTTCTCGCAGGCTCCCTTCAGGTGGAAGGTGGCAATTAGGTCACCCTGAAGCTTTCTCTTCTCCAGGCTGAACAATCCCAATTTTCTAAGCCATTCCTTATAGAAGAGGTGCTCCATCCCATTAATAGTCTTGGTGGCCTTCTCTGGAATTTCTCCAACAGGCAGAACATCTTTCCTGTAGTGAAGACCCCGGAGCTGGATGCAGCACCCCAGGTGAGGTCTCACCAGAGCAGGGAAGAGGGGCAGATTTCCCCCCTTGACCAGCTGTATACCCTGCTTTGGATGCAGCCCAGGACATGTTTGGCTTTCTGGGCTGTGAGTGCACATGGCTGGGTCACGTCCAGCCTCTCATCCACCAGCATCCCCAAGGCCTTTTTGGCAGGGATCTTTGACCCATAACACTCTATAAACAAATCCTACTAGATGTTCCAAAATGGAAAATGAGCAAACGAACAAAGAAATAAGCTACAATACTAGAGGAAATTCAGAGGAAGTAAATCCAAGTTATATACTTAACACAATACTCCAAAATCCCACAAATAAATGTGTAACTGAACTATTAAAAAGTTTAAAATTCTTTGCACATTCTTATTTTATATATCACATGGGCATTTTTATAAGATTTGTTTCAATAACCCAGGAGGCAATGAAAAACATCTGGAGTAGTTTTCAGCTGGCTTACAGATTTATAAGCTATTCATATACAATTGTTAAGAAAAAAAATCCAGGTACCATATCCATCTTCGTGTTTTGAACCAAGGTGATCTCCTGCATCATAGACCTACTCTGTAACCCCCAGATCAGGTCAAATACAATTTTCATACTTACACCGCCTGGTGGACAACTCTGGATTTTTCAAGGAGGTACTCTGAAATCTGAGCTCCTACTACAGTGCCACCACAAGTGAATTTCATTTCCAAATATTTTCCAAATCTGCTTGAGTTATCATTGATGATAGTGCCTGCATTCCCAAATGCTTCTACAAGGTTGTTCACCTGGAGAATCTTCTCCTGCAGAGTCCTGTTATTAGCCTGGATATGAAAAAGATATTGCTTCAAATTATCAGTAATTATTCAAATATATACCTTTTAGGTGTTTTTTTCATCTTTTCATTGGTATTGTGAAGTGTGACATAATAAGGGCAGCCATTCCCATGGGAATTACATGGAGAGAAAGGCATATATATATATATATTAAAAAAATGAAATCTGTCAGAATATAGCAATCTTCAGAACTAAGGCTGTCTGGAAGAGATAACACACATAATGATAACAACACTGTCAATGAATTTCTATGGTTTCTGTGGTTCTGAGATGACCTATCTGCTTTTAGGATCCTTGTTAGCATCTGGTTACTGCTCCACTGCACCCTAACAATCCATTGGTTTGCTTTCATCTCACCTGGGGCACACAAAAAATGGCATTTTATTTAGACAGTTATGGTGGCCACTTCTGAGACTGACTATGCCCCACTGACAGCAATCTGGTTGTGGAGGGATGAGAAGCTAGAAGAGGACTTTATTTAGTACTGTTTGGGTGACTTGAAGACAGTTAAACAGGGAACTGACTAAGTCACAGCCCTCGCTGCAGAGGGTACTTTTCTTTGTGGAAACCCCAGCATATTTGCAACTGACCCTAGTTCAGGAGGGAGGAAGGAGCAGATAGACCAGCATCATGTTCCAATGTTCTTTGGAAAACGTGCAACAGTCCCACCCCACAACCAATGCCCTGTCCACAGGTTCAGCCCTTTAGGCCCAAGCTAGCAAAGCCTTACAGACATCTCCTCTGCCACTCACCTTGCCCAGGACAGTGAGCTGCTGAACCAGGAGATGGGCACTTTGTGTCTTGCCAGCTCCACTTTCTCCAGAAATAACGATACACTGCAGGGAACAGAGCAAGACTCTGAGCTCATCACACATCTCCCAGCCCGGCAGAGGATGTAATTAGACACCTCATCCATACCTGATCGGAGTTGTATGTCACCATGGACTGATAGCCTATGTCAGCAACAGCAAAAATGTGTGGAGGGTTGGCAGTCCGCTTGGCTCCAATGTACAGTTTGGAATGCTAAGTGTAAGAAAAAGAAAAACATTACCACTGTCCTTTAAAAACTTTTTTTTACTAAGTTTGGGTTTATTTTTAGATTAGTGTACAGCATGCTGAGGTTTCCAGCAGTGATGTTTTCTGAGGGAGCTGTTACTGTAGTCAATATACCATGAATCTGTATGTACTTAGTACTATAAGAACTGCTAAAAAAAATTAAGTGCAATTTTCTATAATTTTAGCCCTGATTACACTATGAAACTCAATTTATTAGGAGAAAATTTACTGTTGTCAGACATCATAGTTCCAACTTATCATTTAAATTTACTTGTGCTTCACTTCCTATTAACATCTCTGCATGATATTGATGTTAAAACATAAGATCTTTTCTGTACCTGTAGTATCTGATAATTAATAAGCCCAAATTATTGTATGATCAGACTTTAATATCTTTCCCCTTTTGTATAACGGGGAGACAGCTTCACAGAAGTTAACATTTTACAGGGTTGCTTTGTGCACAATCTACACTATAGACATAAAGACACCAGAAATCAATTCTTTTTGAGTTTCTCATTACTGTGCTGAAATTCAACACATGTTAGGAATGTGTGTCAATGTACACTCGAAAGAACATATCTACCCGTAATTCTGTTTTTCAGAGTAAGCTAAAATAAATCTCAAGAATGGTCTTATTTTATACGTAACACAAACATTTATATTTTAGTGGAAATTGGTGCTAGTTTAAAATAACCAAACCTAAATTTTCACACCTGTGAAGAATAAATATCTATGTTCCGAAATGGATTGACAGCGATGAGAATGTCCCCAACATATGTGTAGATCTGATCCTTGGCATAACCCTTCTGCAACTGCTCCGTTACTGTATTCTGATGGAGAAGGAACAGGAACGATGAATCACATGGGGGAAAAGAGAATATTAGGAAAATGTATAAAATATTTATATAGTTTCAATGAAGGAGGATAGGGAGGGAAGGTATTTATAGTCAGGAACACAACTGATCATGATCAAAAGTAAGTGATATTTTCAAACACACTGGCATTTCTAATTTTTTGTGTCCAAACTCACTTTGAACAAGATATACTTACAGATCCCCAAGCGGCTGTAGAAAAAGGAGTTAATAAGTACTGCTTTCATTCAGTTAATCAGAGGTTTCCATGAGACAGTCTTGCCTACATTTCTAATACTAAGGTTTCATGTAACTTATCAAGCAAGAGCCATACGATTGAGTCCATAACTGCCATCACATCTGCTCTAACATTACTCTCTTATAATACAACACAGATGTTCAACTGTTTGGTTCCCCTTATTGTAAGCAGTGAGGCATCTTTCTGTATTGACAACCAGTCTCTGCTGCGATTGTTCTTTGCTGTTGCAGAGCCAGTTCCTCCTCAACCAAGAAAAAAGAAGGGCCCATTAGTAGCATTCATATTTCTTGATGTAATTTCCCTCCGCTTCTTCTGCATACACAGCTGGGTATATAAAGTGCCTGGTTAGGTTTCCAATCAAAACAGGCCACAGAGCTGAATGAAGAAATTCAAACCAGCCTTGAGACTAATCTGAGGTACATGTGAAAATATTTAGGCCCCATACCCAGTGGAACAGAACAACTGGTAGCAGAGAACTACAGAAGGAATTGCTTTCCTTCCTCATCCATCTATTCACAGTGTTGTACACTGTGTCCTGGTTAATACACTTACAAGCTGAATTCTCAACAGCTGTAGAGGTTGTATTTCCTTCATGAGAAAACATAAGGAGAAAATCTTGGTTTTCCATTGCCTTGATAAACTTTTCGGTTTTGAAAGCTCTCTTTCCTTTTGGCCAAACCAGATTCATGTTACAGAATTATTTTAGGGGAACTTCTGCCCTTTTTGAAATTGTTTCTTGCACCAATAGAAGGTCTCTTGTCTTGCTCTGATGATGGGGCTCTCTAAACTGGAATAAAAATTTGAGTGGAAGAAAGAATACAGTTCTGAGAAGCTGCTATTCATGTGTGAAAGAGGTTTTAAATTGGATTTGATTTAGTCACACCACATAGTCAAACGATGCATTGAGACAGAGGCTTCCTGAGGACTTCCAAGAGAATGCTCCACCTCTGAGGAGATGGGATATATTCCAGCTTGTCTGGTTTATTGTGCAGTAAAATCTCTTTAACTTGGATTGTTCATATGTATCATGGTAAAAGATTAAAAAAAAGCTCTTGGGAGATGGAAGATGTTCCATGGGCTGTCAGCATTTTATAGTTTACCAGCTCAAGTGCCACAATGAGTATTCTGGACTGACAAAGATACAATATACCAGAGAAGTTTTGCAGATAAGAGAATGTGAATTATAGTCTATGCACAGCTCAGTAGATGGAGAATGACAGTTTGTTTACAACCACTGATGGCCTCCAAGACCTGCAGATAATGTACTGCCGCCTGATTCTTCTTTCTGGTTTTGAAGCTTAAAGCGTAACCACAGCAGACCTCCTCCCTCCCTTGTGCCATGTTCCCCTGCTCCTAGTGGACTCATTTTTGAACTTTGACAAACCAGTGATATTTGTATCAGTAATTTTGCCAAAAGTTCACCAGCAAGCATTGACAGGTCAGAGCATCAGCTGACATAAATTGACCCTCATGCATCTCCACACCAAAATAAGTCAGTGAGAACCCAGTCTGGGAGAGTATGGTAAGCTAGTTTAAGACAACTCTCAGTGTTTAAGCAACAGGGAGGGAAGGTCTTGGACCTAGACCAATTTCAGGTTAACACACCATTGCAAACTGGATACTTAGCTGTAATAAAATCCAATGAAATAAATTCCGTTTAGTCAATGGCGTTACAATACTGTTTGTAACTCAGCTGTAACTCCAGAGATTGCTTTATCTTTTAGTTGGAACCTTTCTGACACAGTAAATGTAAAAATATTTGTCGTAAAGTGGTGAAATGTCACTGTACACTTATACAATTGAAGTTGTGTAAATTCACACAAATTCAACTACAGTTGGATTTGAAAATCAACAGCACACCATTGAGATTTAATATGTGATTACTCCTCTTCAGGAAAATATGAAAAAAGAGGTTCTTACCTCATCCAGTACCTCCAAGGTTGCTAAATCATCTACCTCTTCTTGGCTTGAAACTAGTGACTTACTGTAGTTCCCTTTCTTTGTATGAATACGTTCAAATCTAAAAAAGAAAGAGATACAGTCTCCTGACGTAAGGAAACACAGAGCAGATCTTGCATCTGCAACCATCTTGAAGGCCAAAACATTCCAGCTTTCCATTGCTCTGAATTTAAACACACAAATGTTTGAATATCAGGACAGGAGTCAACTTCTTGGTGCAGCACCCCTGTACTTGACAATTCAAAAGCTATGATTTGATCCCAGAACTGTTACCATGAAGACTTTTGTCACTCTGTAGATCCCTGCTTAGATCACACCCCTACATCAGCTGGAAGACTGGAGCTTAGTAATACAAGTAAAAAAAACAGAACATCTTTATAAAGCAGGTAACAGTGAAACTCTGGCACCAACATGTAAAAAGATCCTGATAAAAATTATGGACAGGACGAAACCAGGGGTGCATGATGAAATAGCACGGCAAAGATGATGCAGACAAAGCACTCAGGATGGAAACATTTCCAGCTTAGTAATGACAGCGCTCTGAAGTCTGGCTGAGATGATCACACTGTAGAGCAAAGTGCTACAGAACCACTGGGCTAAGTGAAATACATCTTGCCAAATTTTCTTGGACTCACTAGGAAAAAAAGTCATTCAAGAGAAGAAAATAAAATTTCAAATATCTTTCTTATCAGGGTTAAATTTCAAGTTTAACTTTAAATTTGTCTTAGATTTCTTTTCTCCTTTAATCAAACAAAAAAATCAACTTTATGCAGTCTTATTTTAATTAGCGAGAAAATTCCCAGAGACTTGAATCATTCTTTATCCAAGAGTAAAGGCATTGCTAAATAGAGCAAAAGCAGCAGAGAATGCAAGGTTTACAATTCATATTAATTATACTTGCTTTTATGAGATGAGGGAAAATGAGGGAAAGGGAAACTGGATAAGTAACAGCAGAGTTCACAAACTAAATCAAGCTCAGATGTGTAATAAGGCACAAGCACAGAAAACCTATCAAGCAAATCTGATCTCCTGATATGACCTCACCTCCCTTGATGCCGCTGGTAGGAAGGCACCTCTCAAACACAAGGAACATATACCTAAGTAAACTGAGACAGCAGGGAAACTGTTGTGTGAAGCACTCACTCCTTACTTTGATCCCAGATAAGACCAGGGAAATTCTTTATTTAATTTTGATATTTGGATATATGGCAGGGGTAAAAGCAGACAGGTGTTTTCTACACAGGCAAGAATTTTGATATACAGTGAACAGATGACAGAAGGAAGAGTGTAGTCACACCAAGATGGAAAGTTAGAGTGAGTGAACATCACACTGATGAGGAAAGCTAAGAGACTTCTGAACGCCCATCGATTTACTGCGTGGTTTAATGGGCTGTACCTGTTCCATGAACATCACCTAGTTCATGAGTGCTACTTCAGGTCATGCTGGCTGTGCCCTGATGAGGGATGTAGGTGCAGAAACTCAAGTAGGTATGGACTTGGTGCAATTACTAACTGCCAGGACTGAAAAGGGACTGGAAGAAATGGGCAAATGATGCCCTCCCAAACAGTAAGTGCAATCACAATCTGGATGATGGCAATGCAGACAGGAGTGCACTTCATCTATCACTTCTTTCAATTTCTCTTGTCTCTAACAATCATTCCCTGAGGATGACAGAATGGCCTGTCCTCACCCCAGTGCCAGAAATGGTGCAGTTTCTTCCTCCTTACACAGGTGCCAGTTACCACTGGAGACTTTTAATTGTCCACAATGCAAAGGCAGGAGCTTCACACTCATAGCTGACTAATTCTGCAACTTTAATATCAATACACAAACATGTAAGAATTCCTTGCAAGATCTACCATAGTTTCACAGTTTCTGTGCCAAAATCACAGCACAGTATCCAGTGAGGAGGCTAAGTGACCAGGAAGCACAATGAACCATAGAACTGACAGGATCTACAAGACCTGAAGTTTGACCTATTGTTGTTGTAGCAGGGTCTGAGCTCCGCTTTCTGCTTGCAGTTGAGGGGTCCAGGGTAGTAAGGATGAGAGAGATTCTTTGGCTGACACGTCAACCTCCCAACACCCCGCGACCTTCCGATGCAACCCTTGGACAGCGTCCCTCCCCCCCACTGTCACCCTCTGGGAGTGGAGGTTAAAGGGAAGGGATCCACGCTGGCTGCTCCTCATCTGCGGTCTCCCCTTCCAGCGGAGGTGCAGAGGGCTTCACTGCGTCCTCCTGCAGGGACAGTTCTGCCAGCTGCTGTGCAGGTGTAGGATATTTTAATGATTCAAAGTCTTTTGGAGCTGGGTACATGGGTCGTTCAAACTCCTGAGGATGCGGATACCTCCCTCTTGCGTCCAAGCTAGCAGGCATCCTGGGGCGATCTGAGTCACTTAATGCCCCTTCATCGCGTCCTGCCTCCCCCACANGTCTTTTGAACCTTTGGAGGTAGCATCCCATAATTTATCCCCTACCTCTCTCCAGGCAGAGATGCTGAATGCTACGCTGGCATCGGCGGGAAATCCTGCCCTTTTGCCCAGAGGAGCATACTTCGCAATGCAAAGTCAGTAGTTTTCCTGCACTTTCACTTAAGAAGGGCCTTCCAAGTCGACAGAACTGTTGCCTCTTCTTGTCATAAATTGCTCCCCATCTTAATCCCGTTCCCAGTGGCTCACCTTCTCACGGTGTCAATTTAAATACAGGTCTGGACCAGGCAGCTCTCCCCGCTGCTCTCAAAAGCTCCACTGGGCTCTGCCTCCGCTGCACCTCACCCAGCAGCTCTTTCCATTAAATCACAGTGGCCTTTCAGTCATATCACATCAGGCCTTTCAGTTAAATCACATCGGGCCTTTCAGTTAAATCACATCGGGCCTTTCAGTTATATCATGCCGGGGTCACCAAATGTCGTAGAGACGGACACGACACAGCAATTTTCCAAGGTACTAGTAATAAGGAGGATGAAGAAGATCCTTTATTGTGCACTAACTATACTTTTATACATATGCAGAAGGCAAGAGTGTACAAAGCTCATAGGTTACAGAATCTTTGGCATTCGTCTGATTGGATGGTCTTCACAGCTTTTCCACTCTGACCATAACTGTCTGTTGTTTCGCTGACATGCATTCCTCTCTCATTATTTACTTCTTCTTATCTTGGCCTTTTCCATCTCCTCCAGATGTAGCAGCTCTACTGTCTCACGGGTAAGCGGGAATGTTGTCCACAGAATCCTTTTCTACTTAGCCAAAGTAACAGGAGTAGGCCATGATTTTACAAAGGCAACAAGGCCTTCATTTTATAAGGTTTTACCTATACACAACAACCTATTCTTCCCTTTCCTTTGGAATCCAGTTGTACCACGAAAGCTGTCCTGATAGTACTGTCCTTGCAATAAGAGTATGTGACAATTTTTGGTAGCACGTACCCCCAGGTTGTATTAAAAAGGATGTGGTAATATTAAGATTTAAATTAGCTCCTCAGCCTTGCATAATCTGCTGCTGTTTGATTTGCATTTACCAGCTAAAGGACAGTACTGAATCCAAAGTCAGAGGTGCAGGCAATACCATACCCTCTCAATAGAAACCTATCCCCTCTACAATTCACACTCCTATTTATACCTCTTTTTAACAGTTACATTTGAAAAATTTTAAATTTGGACAGCTGAAACGATTTCTCCTTTTCACCTGTATGAAGGACATTTAGTGTCCAGAGGATGCATCTAATATCAGTGTGACTTTGAGAGAGACCTATCAATATGTACACAAGGGAAAGATGTGGGAATTGCAGGACTATGTCAAGCTCTGCCGTTCTGTTTTTTCCGTTGCTGAAGAAAGACCCAAAACAAAGCATCTCTCAAGCTTTGCTTTCTATTTCTGGTAGAACTGTTACACATCGAACACATATTTTTTTAATATGCTAAATCCTTAAATGTTACTGCATGTCAGGGAGAGAGTGTTATTTTCCCGGATTAGTTTCAACTACCATTTTTCATTTAATATAGGAAGCTAACAATTGCCTTGCAGGAAGGGAGGAGAATGCTCCAGTCATGGACACTTTTCTTTTTCTATTTTTTTTTTCTTTTAAGGAAACAAATCTCTGTGTCTGCCAGAGAAGTTTAATTACATAAAATCGATCCTCCTGTAATCCTCTTCAGCTGACATTATAAGAACACTAGTGCTTGTTGGACCAGATTATGGTCTCCATTCTCCAGAGTACATAAGAGTGGCAGATTTGCAGAACACAATATTTTTCCACTTTGCTGTCAAAGGGCACAGACCCCTCAAGGGCAGTTATACTGCTTCACTCCAACCACTTAAAAAAACCCACATCAGCGCTATTGACATCAGTGCTTAAGTTTCATTAAGATCATGCACATAGACATTGTGAACTGAAATAACCACGTATCTCTGTTCTGCTCAAAAATGTGTTGGAGACATTGGATTTTACAAGCATGCCCGACAAGCAATTCAGGCAGCTAAAGGCCAGAAACATCAATGCAGTATGGACAAGAAAATGAGTCAAGGCAGCATTGTTTCTGTGCATTCTCTTTCACACCAACACCCCCCCATCCCTCGCTTATCTTTCAAGATTCAGTTAAATCAAAATGAGGCAACCGCAGCTTTTCTTCTTCAGTTTGTCAGAATGTATTTAAAAGATTTCTGATAGTTCCAAAAATACCATGAAAAGGAAAGTGTGACTCATGATGCCCTGCTGAACTCTCTGCCTAAACTGGTTGGAGAATCATCTGCAGACTAAGAAGTGACAGGAAAAGGGCTGGCCTTAGTCCGGGTGTAAAGAAGAAACTAAAAATAATGAAGTTTTTGCAAGGTGAAGGTGGAAACAGCTGTACACCTCCCAGTTACAAACAGCAGTAAAATGACAAAGAAGCAACACAGAGAAACCCCTACAGGATCTGTCATTGCTGGTGATTCTGTTTCTCTGGAGGCTGCACAAAGCAATATTAATTCACGCTTAAAATCAAAATTTTGTCTTCACAGATATATCTTGTGAAATCTGCTTAAATAAAACTACAGTCTGCTATCTATGAAAAATCTGTACCTGACTTCAGAAAGTGTAAGACTCCAGTGATAAGCCTCCAGCTGCATCTGCACAATGCTTTGCAGACAAACCTGTGTTCCCCTCCATATTTAAAACATTCACAGCACTGAGACTACAGGCTGCAGTCTCAGGGAGCCGTGCTGCAGCTTATGCAACGTTGCTGAGAGCACACAGAGATGTTGCCCTGCAGAGCTATGGGGCTTTTGATTCAGAGGTGGTCTGTGTCCAGCTCTGCACAATTTGTTTGACAAAGCTTGTGCTGCTTTACCATGACCTGTAAAAAAAGCAGATTATTAATCCTTCAACAACAGCCTCAAGTAACAGCTGTATCCCTGACAAATTTCAGGGGGAAATATGTGTTCTTAACTGAGCAAATAGGAGGTCTCTAAAAGGACTCTTTGGGATTAGTTCCTCATGAGTCAGGCCCATGCACTGTGGTCACAGCTATACTGAGATGACAAAGGAGAAGCTCCAAGGGTGAGCAGTGCCTGCTGAGGTGTCCCACCTTCAGAAGAAATGAATGGCAAGTGGACTGGCACAACAGTAAAGTACCACTTGCAGAGCATTTCTCCTGAGGAGTTCTGAATGCAGGAGGAACATCTTCCTCCTGTTTTCCTCAGAAGGTAAACTGTTCTTCATTCAGGCATTGCTGTTGTCCATTGTGTTACACAGAAGAACATTATTCAGATATAGAGATGTGTATTTGCAAGAGGCACATGGGACTGGAGATCTGCTTATTCTAAGGCCTTTGTTCCCAGAACTTCCTACTGCTTCTACAGCCTGAGAGAAGTTTGCAGCACAGCCATCCTGCATAGGAGTGCCCTCAATGCAGAAGCACACGCTTCTTGGTATAACAAAGCCCACAATGAGTTCCAGGAGAGGAAGAACTGGCCTGAAGGGCTCCAAAACTTCCCATTTAAGCCACCCACTACTCCAATCCAGATGTCATCTGGAGACCTTGGCCAAGACAGCACTGGACTCTGTGTGTACTATCTTGTTCTGTTCCTCATACTGTCTTTGTCAAGCCAGCATGGTGATCTCCCACCCTCTGCTACAGCCCCACCTCCAGAGCTGAGCTTGAAGGATTGCTGTCAGCTGCTTTCCACTGGCAGGATGAGTCAGAGAGACTGGGACAGAGTGAACACCCAGAAAATGAGCCACACAAGTCTGTGCAATCAGGGAAAGTCACGAAAGGAAACTTTATGGTACTCCCTGCTTTTAATAGGGGTCAATAAATTGACAACCACCTTTGCGCATGTTGTACGTGAACTTCTATGAAATTATCTCCCTGACCTTTCCAAATAGTTAAATAGAGCAACTGTTTAGTGCTCTGTTACTGATTTCAGTGCTAACCCCATATGACCAATATAGGAGGACAAACTCTTAAGAAAATAATTCAGCTCACCCAAAACTTTGCATCATTTTGCAGCAGAATAGGTCTCTTTCCCATAATTACTCAGAGAGTATATAAAGACGATTCTTAGTCTGGGGACCAGAGCCATTTGCTGAAATCTAGGTGCACTGAATATCCCTCATATGTACAGCTCATTCTGGAATGACTCACAATTCCCAGGAAATACACAATGTACTAATCATTGCATATTTCTGCAGAGATTATTGTAAAAGCAGTCAAGAAGAAGACAGCCAAACAACTCAAGATAAAAGTCTTACAAGCCTGACTGTCAGGTGTAGATGCAACAATTCTGAAGGTTGTTTCAAAGACAGCTATTTCTGCTGCAGAGTAAAATTCTTTACAATGCAGGGATTTTTTCCCTCCTTTGGCCTAGCAAGAAGTGTATTTTTAGAACTGTTTTGGGGTATATGCTGCAATGCTCAGTTTTAATAACTATTTTCATCACTAATTATAAAGTTTAACAGCTATACTGCTATACTGAAGGCCTTCGTCAAGCTCAAGGCCCCTGTCCTGAAAGTGACTCTCCTCACAAAAAACCTGCCAAAATTAATTGTATTTAGTATGCAACTTTGCCTGCTTCACAGCTTCTCTAATGTGAGTTTATCCCATATAGCATATCTCATATAGCATATTTGATATAGAGCTCATATATCATTCCCAGCAGCAGATTTTCAAGATGTTTCAGTCAGGATGCTATGGGAAAATGTTAATATATCAAGGGATATTTTCTCCTGCTATTCTCATTGTCATTTCAGCCTGAGTTCTGAGCTAGGAAAGGTTAAGTTGCAAATAGATATTTTTAGCATGAAAAAATGATGATTTTAGAGAAAAATGTACTGCATTTGCTCAAAGTAAAAAAGTGGAATTTTTAATGAAGCTCATTGCTAATATTCATGCTTTTTTGAGTCTTGAGTAGCACAAGATATTCTAGTGCTAGAACACTGCTCAAAGGCTACTGAAAAACCAGTATTATCTTCTATCACTTTCATTAAGTCTGGAGCCAGGCTGTGACTCATTGCCATTTAAAGTTTTATCAGCGTTAATTGAGATTTCTCTGGTTAGTCAGGTGGTTGGTGGGCTCCCTTCCTCTTGCTGTTTCTCTTGTTTCCATCTCTTGAAAGGATGCAGTACAATGCAGAACCTAAACCTTGGTTCCCCTTCACTAGAATAACAACACTGGGAAAGCTCTGAGGGCCCTAATGACTGGTGACTCCTCAGTGTTAGAAAATAGCTCAGGAACAATGGTGCCAATGGGAGTGACTGCGGGGTGGCTCCATTCTGTGCCTAGAGGTTACACATCCTTCCTGAGCACACGCAGTGCACAAAGATTGCATCTGAGTGTAAGGCCTTCTGCAAAAAACCCTGAGGATGTGACATAATGTAATGAGCTTTTCTTTCTGAACTGTATCAACTGCACATTCAGCAAACAAGGGAAGATCACAAGCACAACAACAGACTATCACTGCAGAAGGCAGTCAGAACCAAGTTACACCTCAGCACAATGAGCTAAGAAGGTGACTTGATTTTGAGTGAAAACAGAAATAGTGCACACGATAAAACCTAGTGGCTGGTCCTCAGCTATTACTTTCCAAAAATTTTTCTTTTTTCTTTTGAAATACAAAACTGCAATTAATAAAGTAAAATTTGATGAGGAGGGTAAACACATACAGAAAAAATAACTGGATTCCTAACTTTCAGCTTTAAGTCAACATTACCAAATTTATTGAGTTTATATTCTAATGCCCATTTTCACAACACAACAGAGGTAGCAGGATTCTTCCCTCAGTGGAAGGAAGAGATCTTTAATCTCTTTAACTACCTGCCTCCTACTGTCACTCCCATTGTCAAGACGGAGGAGAGTTATGCCTTCAAATTAGGAACTGAGAGAGTGTGAGCTCGAGATGAGGAAGAAGTTTTACAAGGAAAGTCACCAACAACTGGTGAAAGTTCAGAAATTTCACAGTAGGACCCTAACACATCAGTGTGAAAACAGTCCCAGAATAGCATAAGCAAGAAAAGAGCAGCTCTTCCACTTGTCACTATACAGACTATGTCTTGACTCCAAATCAGATTTACATAGTACTTGTGTACAGACAGTGCTTTTAACACCATTTGCTCTGTGCAGATTAAAAGTCAGAAGATACATATGATTAATATTAAAAGACTTTTAAAAAAGCGTGACTACTGAATTCAAAGATCTTTGTATAATCTCTTATCATTCACAGCAGAAAAAACCACAAATGCTGTTCTGTAGTCAGTCTTACAGCGCATTTCACAAAATTACACAATCACAGAATCATTTAGGTTGGAAATACTACTTGTTAGTATTTTAAACTGCTAAACTGAAACATGGGCTATGCTTTAACCATGCCATTTAAATTACACTCTGAATTAAATAAGTACATTTTTTGCGCAGTTTCAGATAAGAAACTATTATTACTATTTTGAAAAACAAAATTCTGTTTTCCTTTGGGAAATTTTACATAAAAGTTATATTTGCTCAACTATAAAAGCATAGGTAACTTCATCACATAGTAATGCATTCCCCTAAATTCTAGTTCTCATGAAGAGCCATCAGCTTATAAAACACAGTCTAAACAGGACAGAGAAAATACCAGTAGATTATCCGGTTCTTGTGCCACTTGACTGCTCTGTGCACGTGCAAACTGGGCCAGTTTCCCTATGTTTGTATTGTACAGGAAAAAAAAGTTCATGTAGTTTGCCTTATGCAGCATTTACATGAAAAGAAAAAAGGATTTTGAGAAAAAAAATAATATGAAAACAAAAATGAGTTCTCTACAATGGGTAAAGAAGGTCACAATATCTAACTGACCTGGAAGCTGGATTTTTTTCAAAAATATTTAGGCTTTAAAAGGACTAATAGCACAAGTGTCAACAGGATTTCAATTCATATAACTCAGTGGTTTGGACTTATTTTACCACATATAATTTCCCTGTGTTTTATAAATAAATGCTATTTAAAGTCTGGATTATGTTGCTGGTTTAGTGCGCAGCACTGACATCCGATAAGCTTATTTGAATTTGAGAATCATTCTGGATTAAGCAAATGTCAAGTCTGCAATATATAGAGCATATAAATCCAGTCTGAAGCTTAAATTTAAGCCAAATGCATAGTTTTATACTGAGACGTCAGAAAAGAGAAAGCACTACTCCTCCCACATCCACTTAAAGTCGAAGAAAACTTCAATATTGTAATTATTTAGAAATATATTTTTACTATTATCTTCAAAGCACAGAGTAAATAGAAAATTCTCCAGATCTAGAACCGAAGACTGCTGTATATATTGTTACTATGAATGTGTGAAAGAAAATGTGGCAGATTTTAATAAGCTTTTTCCACATAGATGATAATGCCAAAATATCTTTTAAATATCATGTTCCATTCGAAAAAAAAAAAAATCATCATGCTTTTGCTTGAAGCAGGAGCAGTCACACCAGTACTACATCAATGCTAATCTACTACATTTCACATCTGATACATGAGTGTACTGTGTGGAGTTTTTTCAGTTGTAAAATTGAGCCAAGACCTTTTCAAGTATTTTAAATAAAAGCCGTCAGGTGTTAAGTGATTTGTTCAGAATTGATATCACTTAAATACTAGTGGAAGAAAAGAAAGTATTGAAGAAGACATAATATTTGAAGTTTGCAAAACACAGTCTGCTACCACCATCACGTCTTTCAGTCAGAAACGTCCAATTCCTGCAGGAACCTGACTAGCGATTTTTAGCATATTTGCTCAAACTAAACATTAGCTGACCATGCAAATGTAAGAAAATGACAAACATTAATTTCACCTAACCTTGGCTTTCTAGAAGCTGGGGTCTAAGACTATATCTCGAGTCACAGAAGAAAGGGGAGGCACTTCTAAAGATTGTTTCACAATGCTGCATGTGAATCATGACGCATATCTCTTTCTGTTGGTTGTACAGGGGACCCCAAAAATGAAGCTATTTTTTTGCCAGCTAAAGTTATAAGGGTTGAATCTTTCTGTGAGTGCTAGTCATTCTGAAGCAGTAGAAGTATCAAAATCGACCCAGCTCATCTACTTTTTAGCTACTTTTACCTTGCCTTTTCAGTTACTCCCATTTGTTGATGAACATCAATAAATTCCATGAGTTGCCTTTGTAGCACGTTTTCTTTTCCTTCAATTTGCTTAATAAAATCATGCTGCAAAAGAGTAGATACTGTTGGACGCTTCTCATAATCTTTAGTCAAGCACCTGTGCTGGCAGAAAAAAACATATGATCATTGAGGGTTCGCAGTTAAGTTTTGAGATGCTTGTCTGGAGTTCATTCATGCCTCCATAATACATCCATCCATCTTAATCAAAACAGCTCTGCACTGAAAACTGATACGACTTCACAGAATTGACGAGTCCAAGAAGTTAAATTAATGTATTTTAAAGCTAAATATTCTTTAAATTAAGAAATGCCAAGGGCGTTCAAATGCTATTTCGTGTTTTAAATACGGAGCCTCCCTTGGAAGTCAAACTGGATTTACAAACTAGCCTTTTAAGGAAGAGCATTAGTTGCAACAGATTTCCACAAAAGGTATTTTACACATGACATTTACACATGTTCCATATTCAACCAGAGTGGTCTCAGTTGTTACTCACTTGTTAATGAAGTCATTGAATTCAGGTGACCACAGTTCAGGCTGCTGTAGCGTTGGAGGAGGATTCCTGCAAAGGTCAGCGCGACGATAAGTTAATAAGCTACTCACTTGACAAAAACAATGTGTGAAGGCAGGCTGAGTAATGAGTTTTAGAAGGCCACCGAAAAAAGATATTGATTTCCACTGGTAAAAGGAGCATGGGTAGATGATGCAATGCCTCATTGGTTCTCCTACTTTACATAACTAATAAGGAGAAATAGCATCGAGATGATCTACCAAGTGTAGCTAAGAATCACTGTAATTTTTTCAGTCAAATCAATAAAAGGAAATTAAACTAACAACCCATTAATCACTATTCACTTGTAATGGCAAGTTTCTTTGTTCAAGCCTGAAACAATATACTTTCGTAAGAGAATTTTTAAAAAGAAATTCTATGTTAACTTTTCTCGGAAGGACTGAATTAATCAAATTGCTGAACAAAGCGTCCGAAGGAACTTTGTTAATTATTCGTCATTCATCGGAAGATAATCAGAAGCGAAGGTCTAAATACAGATCTATTGTAAATAGATATACTGCTTTCTTTTCTATTGTTAGAGCTGTTTATTCTAGGTGTTAATTTAGTTGACGTGGTCTTGACAGTTTTCTTCCATTCAGAGGTGCCATTTTCACTGAGTACGGTCGTGAAGACAAAAGGAATGACCTACCGATAGATGAGGTGACTTGCTGTCTCTTTTCAATCAACCCTAACTGCTTTTCTTTAAGTGCTGCTTAACGTTTACTCTATCACTCTCAGGTTTTACTTAATGGAATAAAAGGGTATTGATCTTATATTTGCTCCAGGGCAGAAAGGTGCCCAGTACTTGTAAGAGTATAAACCAGAAGTTTTTTTGAAGTCCTGGCTGCAGGGACTGACCACAATAGTTTGCAACTGCTTTTCCCATAGCAAGCAAGGGTTAGAAGAGCATTCATTGTCTGCATCAGTGCCAAGTCAGCCAAGATTTCTTAAACCTAAAGGTAATTTAAACTAATTTGGGCATCTTGGCTGGAAAGGACTCTAAGCACTTACATATGCTATGTGGGCTCAGCTGTCGTGGTACTGCTCCAGTTCCTAGGATGAAATCCACAAACTACTACTGTATGATCATTACCTACAGACTTGGAGATTGATGTTCTTTGAAATGCTGTAAGTGGCACTTTGGGTATTTATATTTTCCGCTTCAAAGCAAAAAACACAAAAGAAGTTGCTATTTGCACTGCCCAAGCACAGTAACACTGGAACTGCTAGAAGCAGCACAAGCTAATGAGAAGCTGAAGCCTAAATGTGTGTGAGTGGTGGAACAACCTTTGCTTCAAAGGACAGAAGGTAACTCCTGAAGACAGGTAGGGGACCTGTTCACCACAGTGGCACATTCAGACTCTGTATTTCTATCATACGTCATTCTTTGTAACAGAATATACAGGACCCAAGTAAGTCCTGCGTTCATGTGGCAGCAGCCCACTCAGGAGAAGGCCTTATGACTTTTACTCAAATGTAGCTACAGTCAGTTCTGAACTTCTCAATGTGCACGCATGGTTGAAGCGGAGCCTGCAGAAAATACAGCTGGGCAAAGTATTTCTAACCTATCTCCTAGTATAAATAATATAAAGAAAGTCTACGAACTTACATGGTCTAAGTTTGAAGAAAGTAACAGTTAAGGAAAAAGTTCAGTCTAACCCGTCAACAAACAAATACATCAAGATATTACCTTGGTATTTTGAAGAGTGCCCTCATGGGGTGCAAGTCAGCAAGGGGTGGATCTCCATCTCCCAACTCTATTGCAGTAATACCCAGTGACCATGCATCACATCTAGCATCGTAGGAGCTATCTAGCTGCTGCTCACAGGCAATCACCTGTTGGAGTAAAAGTCTGGGATGGTCAAATGTCCAAATTTAAGAGTACACCCACAGCTGGAGGAATCTCTTACAGAATATCCAGTGAAATAAACAGACATGCACAGATAGAAAGCTAAGGCATCTATCCAATTGCTGAACCCCTCGCAGCGTTTAAACTTGAGAAAGCACCTTCTCTGGCCAGATGTTCTCTGACATGAAAAAAGGGTACAAATCCATGGCTTTTTCAGCTGAAGGTGATAAACTGCATCCCACAACTGAGGAAGCAGAAGGAAACTCAGCAACCCTACAACTCTATATGGAGTATTCCTGCTAAGTAATTATTGTAACTATACTGCTCTCTCTATGAAGTGAAACAATCAGGACAGCAGAAGCTGAATTCACTATATCTTACTGGGTCCCTATTCAACCAAATCAACCAATTTCTAGATCAAGGGGATCTGGACAAAGTTCGTTAGATCGCAACAAAGTATTTAACTTCAGATACACTTCAGCTTATCCATAATGCTGGATGAATCTAGAATTTTTCATCCCATTAGCTGCAGACCTAAACCAACATGTATGCCATTAGTTATAAGGCTAGACCTATGCGTATGAACAGAGTGTGTTGATAAAAATAAATGTGTATAAACAGAGCAGTTCCATGTGCTATAAACAGATGTACTTGCATGTGTTTGCATGCACACAAATACTCTAAGTAGATAAGCTTATTTATAAGGAAATATTTTTCCTGTCTCAGCTTAAAATGTATCTTTATATGCTTCAGTTTCAGTCTGGAAAAACCTCCACAGAATCACAGCGCATCTTCTTCATTCATAACAACCTTTTCCATTTCTTGATGCAGTAAGTATGGATATAGAGCATTAAAAACTTTCCAGGTGTAGAAGTCAAAAAACAGAAGCTACAATGTGTCACAGTACTAACCTGGTCTCCTTCCATCCATGGGGAGACGAGATATCTATAGTTTCAGAGCTTGAAAGGGTGGAAAGTATCAATAGTAGTACTCTATATTCTTTAACATTTTAGTAAGCATTTCAGTGCCTTGCTCCCTTGTCTCTAAGCTTCTAATTTCAAAAATAAACCCCATTTTAACTTAATCCTCCCAAACATGTAAGAAAAAAAGATTTTAAATACTTTTTAAAAGGACATTGCTGTTTCATTTGGTAAGAGGACCAGGAAGAAAGACAAAGAGCAGAAATGCAGAATACAGCAGCTCGAGTACCAGTGACAAAATATTTTGAAACCTGACCTCTGGAGCCATCCAGAACGGGGTGCCCACGGAGGTGTTCCGACGGAGACGAGTGCTGGTCAGCTGAGCAGACACACCTGGAAGAACGAGGGGAAGCTATCATCAGAGCAATGGCTATTTCCATCCAAGACAGCCCTTCTGAAGGGTGACATCCTCGTCTTGTCATGCTACAACTTCCTCCGCAGGCGAATCTCAAATACATCTTTCCAGTTCTCTGGAAAGAGAGGCCCAGTCCTGAAAGGTGCTCAGCACTTCAGCAGAATTTCTCCGCGTCCTTGTTTCTAGTGGCTTCAGCAGGACCGGGACTTAGCCCCAAATGAGCATTTGATTAGTAATCTGACTCCATACATTTTGACTGGTTAATTACAGGTTTTCTATATCCTGTTTTAAGAGAGCAGTAAAAGACTTCAGGGAGGGTGGAAAAATACTGTACCTTCCACAGCTTCTAATGCTCAGTACTGACACTAAACTTCTGTTTCATTTTATATATATACACACATATACATGTATGCATATATACATATTTCATGTAAACGCCAGAAAAGATACCTATGCTCATCTCTTAACTGCTCTGCCATAAAAGAGAAACAACAAAACAGTGAAACCTCAAAAATTCTTACAAAAGCAGAAGTCTCTCCATGCTCAAAGCACATTCTCAAAGCAACAATCCTGTAAATCAGCTTTGCAATATGAGCTGTCGTTTACGGAATTAACTATTTCAGGCCAAGGGTTGGAAAGTGAACTCTGAAGTTTAAAGACTCCTTGCAGTTTTGAGTTAAAAGACACTGAAATATTAGAAATTCAAGTGGGCTACAGCACAATTCTGAGCAGCCTGCCACAATTTCCTTCCTTACAAAACAAGGGTGCATCGGTTGGAAATAGCCCTAGTGCATGCAAAGGGGACAGTACAGCACGTGGAGAAAAACAGCCCCTTAGCCAGCATGCCCTAAACTATTATGGATTTATGAGTCACAAATAACTGTGAAGTCCACACATGGAGAAAAACAGCCCCTCAGCTAGCATGCCCTAAACTATTATGGATTTGAGTAATAGCCAACGCTGAGGTTCACCGAAGGCGGATTCTGAAGAGCTGATGCCATGGATGGCCAGAAAGGTCCTGTGCTCTACATATACACGCTCCAGCCTCAGCCTGACTCACACTGGAGCTCACTTATTTTGCCTTCATACATACATCTGCTTCTTCTTTAAAATTTAAAAAGACTCCGTTTCACTCTGTGAGTTCCATTTCATTTTTCTGAAACACATGAAGCTCCAGTGAGCACCACTGTCCAGTTTCAACTCTGTGTTGTCTGGTTTGAAAATGCTTGACCTTCTCTTCCTGAAAAGCCTGCAGACAGTTCATAACGAGAGCAATTCACATTAACTATCCAATGGGAATATTAAACCTCTATCTGGATAGCGTTTGATTGTTTTGGGGTTTTTTTCAGTGCAGTTAAGAAACCATGGAGAGCTTGATCTGTTTTTTCACTCCAAAGCTACGTGTTCACCTCTGATTCACTAAATATCTGCATTTGGTTCTCACAGAAATGTATGCAACATCTGAAAACGAAGGCTGCAAGGAAGACCCTGCCTGTTCCTTTGAGATAAATGCAATCACTGCTTTTGTGGCTGCCTCCCTCTAGTCTAAACCAGCCTTTGAGAAAGCTGGATCTTTTTCTCTCTTTATGTCTGCAGAAAGTCCAACACCGTATTATGCATCATGTAAAGCAGGACAACGTGAGTCTTAGCTCAAAGTCCATCAATCCTACTTCGACTCAGCTAAGCAGGGGCTTTGTTTTTGCCATCTCAAGGAGTTGTCTGAGGTCCAGCTTCCGGCTCACAGAGTCTGTGGCTGTTCTGAGCTCTCAGAAAAACATGTCATTTACTAAGCACACGTCACCTCAGGTCTGAAACCATTGCCAACAGACATTATTAAGTGAGGTCCTTGATTTTGGAGGGAGCTGAGGCTACTCTCCCTTCCTCCGTGTTGTGTTGCGGGAGTCCCCTGTGCAAAGCTCTTTTCTTGCAGGCTTGGACAAGGAAATGGGATTCAGATCTGCAGGCAAAGAAAGGCACTAACTATATTTTTATGATTCCAGTGTCAGATTTTATAAATAATCATAACTTTCTGTAGAGATAAGGAACAAAGTATAAAAGGTACATTAATGTGTTCAATCTTCTCTGTCTGTTCACTGTTGAGTTTTTTCCCTCTTCAGACCGTAATTATTAAATGAACTGAAGATTTTTTTACTCCTCACCCTTCTTTTATTTCAGAAAAAAACTGATTTAATTTGAATTGTTCACCACTACTTTCTTTAGGCTCTTGGGGGTTTTGTGTGCTTTTTGTTTGGTTGGTTTTTTTAATCCTTTTGCTCTTAGCACTAAAGTGGCATTTCAGATTATGCAGTGTAGGCCTTATGACAAATGATATTTCCCTGGGCTTTTTCTGTGTATAGAGGAAAGATGATGTAATTCCACACTTAGTAACATTTCTTCCAGCATTTCAGTAACCAGTCAAGCATATGGCTGGCCGCTTTTTTAAACTTATATATTTTCAAACAAAATTATCTCGCTCCTCCCCTTCCCATTTACTACTCCTTTGTTGCAAGATGAGCCAAATATTATCTTAAGAAAATCTAAAATATGTCAGAAAATGGTGTTTTATTATACATGAATTATTTTTTCCCATGAAAGTTAAGAGCTTTATAAATATGTGCATTAATAGTACCAATGCACAATGAAAAGAAAATCTTGTGCATATAGCTGCATTTCTTTTTATTTTTTCAGGCACCATTTTAATAATAAAAACTGAAACTAAACCTTACGCTATGAGTATTATTCAAGGTTTTCATTGCAAAAACGGGCATATTGAAATAACATTGCAAGTGAAGCCATCTACTTCTGACCTTAGCACTCAATAAAAGAAAAACGGGGCAGAATAAGTTCCCTATTATTAGGACAGACTTGTCTCATAGTGCCCAATCTGAGCAGACAACATTCTGATCTAAACTGGGAGGCTGTACAACATCACTTTAGGATGATGTCCTGTGACAGAAGTTCGCACATATTAGTGGTTGATGCTAGTGAGGGAATGGCGAGCCCTAATAAATTGTACTGATCTCACATTGGACACTCAGCAGGGAGACTGGATTCATACATAACGACCTTGACCTTACCCCCAAGGGCTTACACTCCTTTCGCTATTTCTTCCTTCTTTATTTGTGCCTTCAGTGTACACTTCACTACCAAAGCATCCTCACTGTGACCTTCTGTAGATTAAGAACATGTAACTCTATCATTCCTCAAGGTAGTGCCTGGACCAAAAACTGCTGACACTGTTAACCCTGCAGATCTAAACAGGTGAAAATGCTTTGGATTATTTCCCAACCTTTTTTTAATCTCCTAGAGAAATAGATGTAAAACAGCAGCAGTTTTACACTGCATTCCCCTTAAGCCCACGGGCAGGTATGTCTTGCCATTGCTGTTCCATGTTGCGTGATGCAAAAAGTGGCCTCTCCTTCCTCATCTCTTTGCCTGAAGGTGCAAAGTCAGTCTCTCACAAATCACTCGATTCCACCTTTTTTAGTAGACCTGGAGGCAACAGGTCCTAATGGTTTTGCTTTAAGCTTCACTTTGAGAGGAAGCCACTACTCTTGTCAGGATGCAGACAGGGAAGTAGCTACTTCCCTCACAACACTGGTGGAGTTACAACTCAATTCCTCTGTAATTGCAGACACCCTTGCCACTCATTTCTTTGTTTGCTTCTTTCAGGTTGTATTGGTGTAATGATACATATCCAGACGGAATATTTCAGACCGATCAGCTGAAATGCATACAAAATGCTAAGAAAAACCTCAATCATGCAATTCCTTCATGCTCCATAGTGACAAAAGACAACAGAGAAAGAACAATATTAAACTAAGGCAATTCTGGTAGTCCAAATGGCAAACATCACAACATAGCAGGTATGTAACCACATGCAACCACGTGTAGTGGCATCCCCACTAAAACTGTAAAAGGAGATCAAAGAGCTTCTCCCAGGTTTAATTACCTATCATGAATAGAAAGCATAAAGATATTTAACAGAAAATGTTACTAGCAGACAATAAGGACACAAATGGTTGGTTTGATGACTTTACAAGAGACGTTTCAGAACCTTTTTTGAAACAATGTCAATATTCAAAATTCCTTATTGACTATAAACTGACCCCAAAAGTAAACTTTTAAATGAAAAGAGCACAGAGGCAATACAGTTTTCTTGTGTGAGCTGTTGCAAGAAAAGCATGCTTGAGAACTTCTGCTCAGTGATAAGGGCTCAAATTAAATCTAGAACTAAAAATCAGGTTCTGACCAATAAGATGGAAATAAAGAAACAGGAAACAATGATGAGTCAAAAAGATTAGAATTTTCAGCAGCATTTTATGTTGAAAGGTGTTACATTATGTTATGAGGAAGCATGACTTGCTTTTCATAAGTCCATGCTGCTTACTCCCAATCACCTTCTTGTCTATGTTTAGAAATGATTTCCAGGCTTATTGGCTCCATCACCTTCTGTGATGGAGATCAGATGTGGATCTGACCAGACTGTAGTTCTCTGAATCTTCCTTCTTGCCTTTCTTGAAGATTGGAGTGAAAATAATTTTCTTCATTACTTCAGGAATCTCCTCTAATCTCCAAGATGTTTCAAAGATTATTGGCAGTGATCTTGCAATGACATCAGCCAGTTCCCTCAGCACTCTTGGGTGCATCCCAACAGGTCCCATGGACTTGTGTACATCCAGTTCTTTTAAATGCTCTCTAACCTGATCCCCCTTTGCTGAAGGTACATTTGCCTTGCTCCAGACTTCCCCACTGGTCTCAGGGATTACAAGTTAAGACCATGGCAAAGAAGAGATTCAGTGCCTCCACCTTTTCCATGTCCTCTGTCACCGCATTCTCCATCTTTCTGTATTATTTTGATGTACATAGTGTGTTTTAATGTTGAAAACAAGTGTTTCCCAAACCCTCAGGAAAACACACGCTGCAGATGCAAATTTTTAACTGAAATAGGCATATCCAAAAGATAACCAAAAGGCCCAGAAAGATCAAAAGCTTAGTATTCAAGAAGATCACATATATAAACTGCCTGAGAGATGAAAAATCCATGGCGTTTACTACAAAACCAAGAGACGGAGTAAAAGGAGATAAAAAAGTTAATCTGTACTAACAAATACAGGGTGATATAAATGGATGTTAAAGAAATGAAGGTCCAGTGGCTTTCACTCACCATGAGGCTTAAAGACAAAAAAAAGCCATTTTTAAGCATACAAGGAAAAAAAATCTGATACAGAATCATTACAAGGTACATACTACTAATAAAATGACAAACAGTGCCCTAAAAAAAGGCAGAACGTTCACTACATTTGTGAGATATATAAACAAAAGGGTTTAATACAACTTCTTGCTTTAAGAAATCCAAGATCTTTCATTTTAAAGACTGGGCCTCCAGTAAAACAGGTGATCACAGACTCCCCTCCACATGCTCCAGACAGTTCAGTGCATCACACCACCAATGATTCTAATCAAATCTCATGCTTCGGGGCTTCAGCTGGTTTCCTGAAAGGGATGCACAGGAACATTTGTTGTCCTGTTGCACAATTGGCCAGATGCACTTGGATAGGAGAACTAGTCTTCTCTAGAGCCTCGGGGACTTGTACAGCTACACGCAATCTGGTGCAGTAGGATGGCGAGGAAATTCCTTCTTTTCAGATGCTGCCTTCCTTATACCTTAGATTTCAAACTTACTGCCACTTCGACACCCAAAATGGATTTTATTGCCCCTGTATGACTGGCAAAACTCTGGAGATTTTTCTCATTGCTCTATGACATGGTTTTCCTGTGGTGATAACCTGGGTTACTGGCAACACCTATGCTGATAGAACAGAATATTTAAAAAACCTCGGGACTGGAATACTCCAGTACAAATAAGTCACCGGGTTCAACTTTCATGCAAAAAATGAATGGGGGTTTAGTATACACAGATGAGACCAGAGAGTTTATTAATAAACACAAGAGATGACTATTTTGTGACCCATGACAAAACTAAGTGGAAGTCTTTGCTGGCCAAAAAGGGCTGTTTTCTCACTTCATGTATCTCTGGCATCCGACACCAGCTTTCAGTGTCAAGCTTCTTTAATGCTTAAGCCACCAGTGACATCCTTATATGAATTAATAGAAGAAAATATTTGAAAGACCAAGCGAACAGCTTATCCTGGATATAGCATTTGGCCACATGATTTCTGTTTTTTGTTACTGGACAGCACAAAGGTTTTCATTCAAATGCGGCCCCCTCAAAAAAAATCTTCAGGACTAAGCCTTCAACAAAGAATGAAACATTCAACAACGAAAAAGCTCCACAGCTCAAGTCAATGCAATCCATCTTATCCCTGCTCACCCTGGGTTGAAAAATTTGGAATTATTACTTTGTTTGGGTTCAAAGCAGTTTGACAAGCTGCTCACGAAGAAAGCTTTCTTCAAAGTCTTTTACTTTTATTGGCTTCTGCCATAGTCTCCTGGTAGATGCATTTTAGCAGCAACATGTGAATGTCATGCTATGTGGTATGCAGCAATGACAACACAATAACAGCCTGGTTTTGATTTGAACCAGTGAAGCAGACAGCTTTATTATGGATGCATGCTAGAATGACTAAGGCAAATACAATTCTTACTATGACTCATTGCTTAAAGTAAGCTAAGGGCAGAAAGAAAATTATTTTATTTTTGAATACTTTCAAATTAAATTATTTTAATTAATTGTTTCATTTTTGCAGAATGATTCAGACAGCATTTATAGCTAATGCAGGGCAAGCACAAAAGGACAAAATAGGATATTCTGACTACTCCAGAATAAGTAATATACAGAAGTTTGGAACACTTCTCAAGGTCATGCCGAGCTCCTCTTCAATGTCAGCAGGACATGCAAAGCTGGGAATGATGATACATATTAAAAGGGACAGAGACTGAAATGGCCCAACACTCAAACTTGGACCACTCACAACTGAGTCTCAACCTATTCTCTGAGCACAAGGTGGCTCTAGACTCCCTCTGTTGCAGCCCAACCTGTGCCACGTGCAATCTCAGCACAGTCCTTGGGAGCCTTCTTGGCCTCTGCAATGCCCCAGATGCTTGCCAGGCTGATCTGTGATCAGCCAACGAATTGCATCTATGAAGGCTATTCGTGGTCATTTGGGTCATGTTAGGAATGGCCTAAGCACTGTGTCACAGCAAGATGACACGAGACCCGGTAAAGTGTCACAGTGAAAGGATGATACCCAGTGTCGTGGTTCCCTCCCCAACCTCTGAGCAGAGATTTCAGATGCTTTGTTCCCCACAGGACCAGCTGAAAGCTCTCTCATGCATCAGAAAACCAGGAATTATCAAGATGCAGTCGTACCATGGACTGATTATTCCATGGAGATTGTCCCCATTGTTTTGGACATGCTGTACAGTGTAACTGATTTTACTTCTCTTGTTTTGTCATTACAGCAGCTTCTGGCTCAGCTACACTTCAAAAACTCAACCTGTTTAGCACATTTACAGAATTTTAAACATTTTAGCCTGTATTTCTGTATCAGAATAGGCATAAATATCATGGAAAAAAAACTTAACAAAAACACCTGTGCATTCTAACACATGTTGATCAATTGTTATTGATCACTAGTAGTGGTAAAACACTATTAACAGTCTGTAATTTGTAAGGAAGAAGTACTACACCACTCCTGAGACACAATACAGAATGCTGGCAGAATTACTCTTTCTAGGGAAAAAAAAACCCCTAGTACATTTGTTTTAATAACTCAGTTGAATTATGAAATTAATAGTTTCATTTATTATTGCCCAAATGAAATTATGTATATATTTTAAAGTAAACATAGAATGAATACAAAAATACACTACCAAAACAGTGTCTTGCCATTGACTAGTTTCACCAAATTGCAATTTTGAATAATAATAATAAGGCCATCTTAAAATGCCAGTATTAAGATTTATTTTCTTCTTAACTTTGAAAGACTTCAAATAGCTTTAAAGGAAGAATGATCATTCTCTCCATAGCAAAATAATAACCCAGTTGCATTCCAAACACAAAAGCTGACCTCTGTCTACCTGCAGTTTCCAAACTACATGGAAGCAATAGTTGAAGTATTAAAGGAAGCAATATCAGTATGTCTAAACAGAGCAATACATATTCCCTTTCCCAATCCAGTTTTTTGCCATTGAGTTTTACTCAGGTTAAATTCCTAGTTGACCCTGGCTACTGTCCATGATAAACCTGCACTAGCTATATGCAAAGTGGGATATCTGAAACTGCACTTGGAATGCCAAGACAACATTCACATACAACTTTTACATCCAACACTGACACAAAAGCAGAAAAATGCAAACTAAGCATGTTTAAAGTACAAAAATCACCCTACCTTCACTATATATTCCATTAATATTACAATTCATGTTTTAATTATGCAACCTATTTATCCACAGTGCTAAAGGAACACTTGAAGACATTATTCTATTAACTGCAGCAACACAGCTTGTATTTTTCCACCATCTGCCAGAAGCAGTGAGATTGCATTACCTTTTTTCCATGTTTTCCACTGGAACCTGCTTTACATATTAAAAACCAAAGATCTTTCCTATGTATTGCCTATCCAGAGCCTCTAATGATGGAGAGTTTTAGGCTCTATTAGCAAAGTGCCTAAGAAGAAACTGAAAATGGACAGTGCCAACCCTTTTCAATATCCCCTTCCTCCCAGTTACATTGCAGGGCAAACTATGGGGAATCATGGGATCTCTTGTAGCTAGAAGTAGGCTTGAATTCTAAAAATTTAATGAGTCCACCCACATTTTGTTTTCCTAATGGAAATATTTCTAATATTGAATATTTCTAATATCCATCTAGACATCTGACTTTTTTTCCCAATGACCTTTCCCAGTAATAACAGCAAAAGTCTAATTACATGTGGTATGAAAGTATGTTTGACACATAGACAGGCATGGCCTTCAGAAAAAAACAGTGCTGCTGGAAAAATATGCATTTCCTAAGCTAGGGAGTGTAATTTATAATTTTTCTGGACATTTCCAAGGCAACAGCTGCTCATCCTGAGATATTTCTAGTCTGGGAGAGCAGGTTCCAGTAGTCCCGAAGAAGTATGAGCTACTTGTGCTCTTGGTCAAGACTATCAGCCTAAAGGTCAACCCTCAAAAACACGGCTAAAGAGAAATTTTCCATCAGCATTACAGTCTTCTCCTTTTAGGTGAAAGAATCATTTGCCATGTGGCCGTAGGTGTTTCAAAACTTTTAGTGGAAAAATGGTTCTTTCCTCCATGGCTTCTGAGACATCAGCAACATGTCTAGTTTGCTGGTAGGGAGTTGTGTCCTCTAGGATCCTCT
>VZTA01003750.1:0-31366 GCA_013398855.1 Mohoua ochrocephala
GCTCGAGGGGAGCCGACGCAGCGTTGGAGAAATGGATTCTTGGAAAAATACTGCGTCTCTGTGTCTCCGAGAAAGGTGTTCCTAGAAGCTGGATATAGTAATGTAAGACATGTTGAAACAGTTGTGATTAAAACCAAAAATTTTGAAAAGAAATTAAATAAATATTTCTAATTCAGTCCTCCTGTTCTTTTATCTTATATGAACCGCTATAGGCAACAGAAAGAATTCTTTCCATTTCAACAAATGCTGGACTGCTTCCAGGGCAGGGTTAGTTCCTATCATATGAATATTGTCCTGTGAGTGGATGTGGCACTTGAGGACATGTTTTAGTGGTGAACATGGTGGTGGTACGAGGTTGGCAGTTGGACTTGATGATCTTAGAAGTCTTTTCCAACTTTAATAGTTCCATGATTCCATTAAACCTTTTTGACACAGTTCATTGAGTCTACAACCTCTTGTGTTAGGCTTAAGCTGGTCAATGAAGTGACTCTCTATATGACACTCTCATATAGATACTATCATACTATCTACCATTCTTTTTACCATGTGACAAATATTAATACAAATGAGTTCAAATAAATTATGAATCAGGAGAGTATTTCATGGATTATCTCCAAAGTAATGCAAATATCATGAGAATATCTGATAAAACTGTTAAGAGTATAAGATTATTTTTTTATTGCTCTCCTAAAGTTTTTTTCTTTGTATTCAAGCAGAGTTGAATCAGTTGGTTTTTTGACAGTGTATATAAAACATAACACTTTCTTCCTGGGTTTTCTTTAAATATTCATCCAGTATCTTTCTGATGAACTTAACATGGACTTTTTCTTTGCATTATCCATGCTGTTAAAATTGTAAGCGAATTGCTGAGAGAAAGGACTTAGGATAAAGAAAATTACATCTCTTGTAATACACATATGTATTATACCAGAATAATCACAGATGCATTATTCTTTCCTAAGCTATATTTTCCAAAATAATAATGCATTTAAATAGCGGAGTAGAGATTAAATTCCATTTTTATTCTCTCTACTTTTTACTTTCTTTTGCTTTAAGGGTAAAATGTCAAAATTCTTCTTTGAACAGATCAGAATCTTATTACAAGAGATTGCTGAGGTAATGGCACCTGTCAAGTTCATATTTTGGAGGCAAAAAGGTCACTGGTCTTAAAATACCAGAGAAATACATTGTTACATCATGCTAAATCGTTCACCAAAGACTTCGAGGAAGTAAAGCTATAATTCAGGATAACGAAGGAATTACTGTTGAAAGCCATCGTGATAACTGTGTTGACAATCTGACCAGCACTGACCACGTTCACTGCACGTTCCGCAGCCTTCTCCCTGTGTGCCAGAGTTCCCAACTCCTCTTTCAATAACTCTTCATCTCTTTTTGCCTACTCGTGCTAGAAGCTTGTTTTCCTCTGCCAGTTTCCACCTGTCACCTTCTCCATCACATCCCTGTTCCATCAACACGTCATAAAAATGCCTGTGCCCTTGAGCCTTACTTACTCTCGTATATCTTACGCATATCTGCATCTTTTAGTTACCCACATCTGTATTCCCTACCCTCGTCCCTTCTTACCTGTATCTCCACTCCTTGCTTTCCTTTGACATCTTCCTTTCACTGTTTTCTCATGGAAATAAATAATTCAGGGACTGAAGAGCTGTAAAGTGTTTAGGATAATGAATTGCAATTGCAGGTACAATGCTGTTAAGCAACTGGACACTTGCAATTAGCAATTGATTAGCTGACAATTATGCAGGTAGGTGAAACAGATGGCTGTGCTAATCATATGCAAGAGCTGAATACATTCTTTTCTTCCATTTCTGTGTACACCAAAATTGACTAAATTTTTCCCCCACTATATAGAAAATCCTCTGCAGCTTTGGAATTGATTAAATGGTTTACAAAATGTACCACGCTACTTCAAGGCAAAAAAGATAAATGATACCAAGCCTCAGATCACCTGACTTTGCTATATCAGGTAATAAAACTGAGGGTGAAAAGCTGTATGTAAATGTTTTGATAACATTATTCCCTACAACTCGAGAAGAGTTAGGCAGCTGCCTCATCGCAAATCAGTGAGCATTGGACGTGTCCTTATGAAAAATTAAATTAATGTGTGTGGTTACTCTAGCAGCTGTCCCTGCTTCTGCTGAAGTCCATACGGCAACTTCTGCCAAGATCTGTGGAAACAGGCTCAAGCCCTTAATATTATCCATTACAGTAATTGTTATTCACAGTTTTCTGTCATGATTAAACCATCTCTTAAAAAAGGAAGGAGAGAACAAAGCACAGAAATAATTGTTTTAAATGGAAAAATGCTGATCCTATATTCTGAAGCGTGTGTACACAGCTGATGAAATTTTGCAACTAGCTTATGCTAAGTAGTTGCAGTGAAGTAAAAATTATTGCCTGAATATAGATATATTCAGCACATATAAGAGCACATAGTTAATTTAATTACATCTGAACTGTACAGGCACAACACCTGAAAAAAAAAAATTCTGTATAAGCATTATTCAAATAGTTAATCTCAGAAAGTGTTTTGGTAATGCTTGCTTCTGTAACAATATTCCTGCGCTGGTCGACTCAATCTTTTAAGGAAATCTTTTCCTACGGAGCCAAGCCAATAACTTTGTTACACACTGATAGGTCAGATCAGCTTCAGTTCCTCTCTTGTGCAGCTAGCAAGGGAGGCAGAAGAGTCCTAGTCCTGACGATGAAGCAGCTGCGTGCAACGTCCACTTTTCTTTTTAAATAGGCTTTTATAGAAAAAAAAGTAATAAAGCAAACATTTTTTACTGTTTAATGACCTATAACTCAAAAAGCTGTTGAAACTATTATGATGAAAACTTTTTTTAGTGTTTTCATTTTCCAGGCTTGCAAAACTATGTTTTAGACTTTGGTACCTTAAAAACCTCAGTTTTGAATGGAAATTATTACAATTATTTTATTTTTCTGATGTATATTATAGAGACGTGTCTTTCTGGAATGAAGAAAACAACAGCACAGAAGCTACTTCAATAAGGCCCTAACATTTAAATGTTACAATTTACAAGAATCATTCCATTCACATATTAGCCAAAAGTTAAAAACTTTTTTCATTTCTGGGATAAACATTAGTTTTTCATGAGCTTCTCAAAATTATTCTGTAATGTGCATTCTGTGATTTCTGTGCTTTAGAGCGGAAAATTTTGGATCAAATAATAGGTACCTTATCTAGAAAGCCTGTAATCTATTATTTTCTTGCTCAGGCTATATCCTCAGGTAATTGACCTGCACCTCCATACATGCTGTCTTCAAAGAAATATAAACTTTCTTCTTGAATTCCATTTGCTGACAGATCAGATATTTGGAAGCCAGTTGAGATTCATGGATCTATGCAAGTTTATGCCAGCTGAGTAGCAGACCATAATCCACCATCCCTCAGTTTATCTGAAAGTAAAAGACTTCTTTTCACACACCAGTTAAGTCTGCTAAGTGACAACAGTGTATTTATCCAGCACGTCATTTACAAAACCCAAATGCTTAAAATTGAGGAAATGAAATGTTAAGGATGCCATAAATCTTAGTGCTCAGAAGGAGTCTGAACCAACATCTTACTTAAATCCACATGAGTCTTTCCACTTATTTCAGTCAGAGCTGGACTTTGTCCATAATAAACAAGTATTTTGTCAAATGTATGGCCAGATACGCCACTACGGGATGCTGATCTGTGCATATGAATGGCCTAATATGACAGGGGCAGGAGCGAGAGGGTGTTATGTTCTAGACATTTGGTGTAAATACAAACTCCGTGGAGAGCTCAGGAAAAATTGCTGTAGTCAAAAAGCACCATTTCCCAAGTGTGGGTATCAGCTGTCTTTTTCTTCTCTGATTTATAGTATTGCACCACTTATTCAGTTCAAAGAATCTGAAACACAAGGGGAAAAGTCTGGCACTTGTTTCTTCTCACTCACCTAGAATCTTTATTATCAAAGGTATGAATGGTCTATCACTTTTCACTACCTGTAAGCTGTATATTTCATAACCCTCCAATGAAATAAAGCATTTTTTTCAAGCATTTGAATAAATGCACAACTATGTAGTGAAAAATTGTAGCATGGTATGTACGAAAGCAGTTCATCTCTGGCATTTGCTGAGTACTCAGTTCGTTTTAAACCCATAGAAACATAACATCTTTTAATAGCTTTATGTGAAGCATTCTTATTCAAAATTAGCAATAATGAAGCTTACGGTCTCTCTACAAAGCTTGCTAGCACACACTAACTTTGAGCACCTTACAGTAACTAACCTTAGTATAATAACCTTAATATTTTAAATGTAGGCAAAAGCCTTATTCATTCTATTGCATGGCAAAATCTTGTCAACAATATGATTAAGAAAAAAGAAGTTGAAGGACTCTGAGCATACCTCTTCTGAAGGAGCGTAATTACTTTGCATTTATGTTTTTCTTAAGGATTGTTTTTAAGATGTCAATAACCTTTCTAAATTCAAATAATAAAGATATGACTAAATAGAGTGGAAATCTAGTGGCAAAAGCTCCTTAAGGAAAAGAAGCAGTGGGAGAAGCCCCCATAGAAACATCATTAAAATGCAGCTGGTCCAAACCTCCGGACTTGTCAAAGAGCATGTCAAAGAAACTTTTATTAGGCAGTGACAAAATTAGTCCACCATAACTCGAATTGCACAAATCTAAAGGCCCCGTTTTTTCTGTATCAAACTCACATTGCTAAAATGTATTTTTTTCTTCTAGGTAAGCTACTAGGTGGTTCAGTAGACTCAGTTTTCATGACTTTTCTTGAAGTAAAAGCTAGTAATTAGGACAGAAAATTATAGAAGAAGAGATTCTCCAGAAATATTTATATAATAGTATAATCAAATGATAATAGAAATTATATTTTAGAGGAGCACTCCAACTGGTTTTATTTATCCGGACAAGAGAGGTGGCTTAAGGCTATGATCTTCAACACTGAAACGGATATATCCAGGAGAATAACAGATACTGTCACTATGTGCTGAAAAATTCTTGTTTTTCTCATGCAAATGATGTTAGATACAGCTTGTATCACAGGAAATCCAGTAACTTCCTTAAGAAATAAAATGAATTCAGTCCCCGAACTACTTATAATCTTATTATAGCTTTGATACAACTAGTGAGACAAAAAGAGAAGGTGATGCAATATATATCTTCATTGTATTTCCAACCTTCTTACCTCCCACCTAGTTTGTGGTTTTATATATTCAACATATTATCTCTGGCTCAGCTCTACAAGCTGCATCTGGCTCCTTGAACCCATACACAACATATACTGTATTTTATGTTAAGCCTGATCCAGAGCATGGTATTTTTTTTACCTATTTGAACTCAAACTATAATCTTGAAGCACTCACTGGACATGGAGCCAGACTTTTGGCACATTGGGTTGGCTTGCTTTTATCATGAATTTTAATGGTGAAAAAATTGCATCTGTTCCTAACTGCCTTTCAGCTGTTAGTCACTGCTGCATAGCTGATACCAGAAACAGATGGGGAAGAGGAGAGATACTCCTTTTTGTAATCAGTTAGTGAACTCAGCTGGGACAACAGTTTGTGGAATAAATGGCAATGCTTCTCTATGCTTGACCTCAATCCCAATCTCAACACCCTATGAAGAGTATCTGAGATGGCTCTGGTTGGTTGCGCAGTGCTGCACTTGAGCTGATAAGCCTCGGTGGAGATGTCACAGTTTTGCATGGAGTTAGTCCTTTTGTAGCAATTTCTGTATATATGGAGCAATTAATCTTCAATCCAGATAAACCATCCACACTGACTTGTGCATGTCCATGCTTGAGAGGGTCTAGATATGCTCATGCACATGTACAATAGGCAAGATACTTAGCATTATTTATGTTTGGGTTTTTCTGAATTTTTTACCAGATCTGATTTAGTTTTTCAGATATTATGATGGATGATACTCATTCCACTTGTAAAGTCTGTTACGTTCAAAGACAGCACCTAGGAAGTGGAGAGGAAAGTCGTCTGTTGAATTTTTCAGATACTGTGCTCTATAACACTCTGGAGGATAGAACCTTCTGAATGGAAGTGAGGGATTAGCAGTGGGCTGAGAGCAAATGAGCACAGAAAATTACTTTGGGTAAGGAAATTTCCAAAGCTTGGTGCCATATAAGGTGGCAAAACAAAAGATTGATGATTATATATTCACAACTTGAATACAAAAACTTTTTCTGTAAGCCTAAAGAAAACTTTGGAATTTTTTTAACTTAAAACATAGCCCAGTGCGTGGTTTGCCTCACTTGCAATAAGAGTGTGTCCTTGCATTATGATACTCAACCTGGACATCACCTTATCCTTCAGGCTCTTTTCAGCAACCTCCTTTTCAGCCAATCACTTCTCAAACATGCACAGATGCACAGGATTTGCTGTGCTGAATGCAGCACCTTAAAAACTTCAAGGGCTTTCTATAGGTGCAGATCATAGATTTCTCAGGGTAATTTTAGACTGAGACCCCTTGTAATGTTCATGTAAACTGTTGTCTTAAATTAAAATAATTCATAGGATGCATTTTGTTTGATCATCCAGGTGACTGATGAAAATGTTTGATAAAAATGGGGCCCAGTATCAATACTAATGTACCCTGCTGATAGTCCGTCTGTGCTCATATTATTTTACTTGATAAATGTATTACATTTGAAAACATTATTATTGGTTTGCCTTTGAGGATTTCAAATAATTTTTTGTAGGCATGTTATTATTAGTTTGTGGATTTTAGGGGGGTTGGTTAAGGACTTATTTGTTGTTTTGTATTTTGTTGTGGTTGGTTGGCTATTTGTTTTAATTAACTTAGCTGAAGATGTATTATTGCCAAAGATACTTTATTATCATCTCTTTCAGCTGGAAAGTAATTTCTTCTACAATCATAAGCTCTTTCTTTGCTCCCTGACTTGATCAATGTCTTTAAATGACTCTATGGTCTTTAGGACTCAGACACCCTTGGGAAGAACATCTTCAGCTCCTGTGTTCCTCACTGGTACTCTGTCTGTCTCAACTTGAACTATGTCTTTGAGAGGAGTGGTTGGCCATTTGGTCTGAGGTTCCTTTTCAGTAGAGGTCTCACAGGTATGTCATGAGCTTTAAAATGGTATTAAGCAGTTCAGTACTTATTGGGACTTCCTACTTCCTGGTAAAATGACTTAAATTTTCATGAAAACCATGAAATTCCCCTAACTGGTACCTCAGAAAAATCAAGAGAGTCTGGAAAAGTCTGACTGGATTCTTTGTTTATCTTCCATCACTGTTACCTGTGAGGGCTTTGACACTTAGACAAGACCTTCTTGAGTGCCGATGCTCACTTGTAATTTGGTGCATTTCGCAATTACAATGTTAAGCTCTTTACCCATTTCCCTGGAGTAGCATTGTCTCTGCTGCCCTAAAAAGTACTTAAATTAAAGTTTGAACCATGGATGCACATATTGGGAATTATAAACTTGTTTCTTAAAAATCTCTTTTCAAAGTACAATAATATTTCAATGTATGGCTTTGTCTGTCCTGTGACCTATCCCTAAAAGTAAAACTTTCTATTAATGCTTTGTTCAAAGGGTTTGTATTTGAGTCGCATGTTATGTAAATGATTATAAAGGACTTTCGATGGGAATTGCTGTTTAAAAATTAGCTTTACTGTTGGATAATTGTTCATATTGGCCTTTGCTGTAAATTCACAATATTGTATGTTCTGGTACGGTCGTCTGATTGTTTTATGCAATTTTCTTAAGATTTGGCTTAGACGAACAATTTGCCTAAACATGGAATAGATTTTGGTAGCTTCTACTGTATCACAGTTATGTATACATTATTCATATATAATATGAAAGCAGTGCAATTCCCTCAAACTGATAACTTTTATGCTGGTTTTTCCATGCAGCAAGATTTACATTTAGTTTAGGAAAACTACTGTTCCCTAGACCATAAGCAATTTTCCCCAATTTATTCAGTGATGATCCATAAATTTTGTAAAAAATGAGGAAGGGAGTACTCTATCCACAGTATGATTCTTAGATGTAGTGAAATATAAAGTATTTTTCTGTGGGATTACTGAGTTAGCCCCTTGATTTCAGGAAAACTTTTTTTTAGTGTTTTCATTTGATTTCCTACTCCTTTATGTTTTCAGTTTTGAGCTAATTACTTATTTCAAGTCTTCAGAGGTTTGGAGGAGCAAACATTCTTTTACTATTTTACTTGGGAAATTTTCCCCTTGTGACAGATTTATTATATTCTTTGGAGGGTAGAGCATTTACTTGCTTAATGCAAATTCCCTTTCTTTTAGCTGGCACCTGTTTACTGGGTGGCAAATACTTTCTTTGATAATAAATTCAAATTTGCAATTAAGACCTCCAGAGCCAAAACTATATAAAAGCACGTGAGACAGAATACAGTCCAAACTATACTATTTTTTTTAAGACACTCATGCACATGCAGTGCTACTGAACAAACGCAGTTGAATGTTCTACTTTTCTTTCTCTGTCTAGTGATCACAAGAAGAAAATGCGTTGTATCACAAAGACCTTCTGCTTTCACTTGTTATCATGAATAATATTCTTCACCAAAGAAAAATTTTAACCTTAAGAAATGACAATGGATTAATACAGATTCTTGTTCTATATGTCTCCTTAGCAGGAACCTTTGTTTTGATATACAGCGTGGTGTGAGATTAGGAGACAGAAAGAGACTTGAGATTCCTCTACTGCAGTTATGCTTTGAAAAGGTAATTCCTGAAAATTTAATATGGCTGCCTTCTATTTGCACTACAGAGAAACCCAATGTAATTTCAATGAATCTTGTAGAATATGGCTGTGACTTTTGAAGGAATGTTTACATCTGAAGGACATGACTTCTTTATTAAGAGTACAACAGGATTGCTTGATTAAAATGTAGGTATGTGATTTTATGTTTAATTGAAAAGTAATTCTTGTGAAGATACTTCCAACGTTTTAAGATCCATTAACTCCTACGCCTGTGAGAAGTTAAAAGAAAAAAAAAACAAAATAAAACCCCTACATGTTTTACCTGAATGAGAATATGTGCTTTTGACTTTTAGAATACAAAAGGAAATAGGACTGTGCATCAAACAATAGCTCACTAAGAATTCATTGCAGTGCATTGTAATTTCAAGGTCCTTCAAGGAGGGGTAGTCCACCTTTAGGAGTATATGAGAAGAGAATGGTAAATACTGTCAAGATAAAACTCTATTCAATACAATGTTTATGGACTGTGCTTGGATACACATGCTTTCTGATTACATATTTTTAAAAAGAGATGTTAAATAGTATGGGTATTATCTAGGTTTTTCCTTCCTATTCACATTTTTATGGATTGGGAGGGGCAAAATAATATGCATTAGTGATAAAATTGCAGAGCTGTTTAAAATTATAATGTACTTTGGGAAGAGGAGCTACTTGTTACTAAGAACCTGATTTACATTTTCGGTTCCACATATGCAATCCTTCACTCATTTGCTTCAGTCTTCATTAAATGAATATAGTCTTATAGCACTGGTGTTAGACAGGGCTGAGAACCAATTGTACAGATAACAGAAATTGTGACTATTTCTTCCAGTGCGAGTTCTAGTCCATAAGTTTATGTGGGGGGATGTTGGTGGCTGGTTATTGTTAATTAGCCTAGCTGTTTAATTGATTGGATCTTCTCTGAGACTCCTGCCTCACCTGTAGATCCATAACTGTAGAAAAGTGCAACACATGTTGACATCAGGGACTTAGTTTCCACACCTTTGAGGATCAAGGACTGCTTTAAAGAGAAGGGATCCATCTGACCAAGCGAGGTGAAAGTGTCTTTGCCAATAGGCTGGCCTACCTAGTGAAGAGAGTTCTAAATTGGGAATGAAAGAGAGAGATATGATGATGCTCAATTCAGTAAGAAAGTGGTGAACAGGGTTGGCAATCAAAGGGTGCAAATGTGGACAAGAGAGACCTCTTAATCAAAAAAACAACACTGAGAAGTGGGCAATCCCAAGTGTTACGCACAAAGGAAATGTTCTTGCACTTTTCTCAGGAAATCGGGATGAATGGAGTCCATCTGAGGTGCCTGTACACTAATGCATGCCCTTCACGTGAACAAGGAACTGAGATGCATCAAGTTCTGCCTGTGGAAGTGTGATCAGGATTAGCCAGCAGAACAGAGTCAGTGAAAGCTGTCTGCCACCAGCTGCCTGATCAGGAAGAAGTAGATGAGACCTCTTCAGACAGCTGAAGGAAGCCTCACATCCACAAGTCTAGGTCCTCATGGGGACCTTTAACCACCCTGAGAACTGCTGGAGCATTCCCAGAACACAAGCAACTCAGGTCTTCACCACTACAAGCTGGGGGCCAGCTGGCCAAAAGCAGCTTTGCAGAAAAGGATCTGGGGGTTCTGGAGAGGAAGAAGTTGATCATGAGCCAGCAATGGCAGTGATTCTTTTTAGAAGAGGGGTCTAACATCATCCTGGAGTCCACAAGAAAGAGAGTTGACAGCTGGGCAAGGTATATGATCTGTCCACTTTAAGCACATCTGGAGAGCTGTGCCCGATGCTGGGCTCCTTGTGATGGGAGAGATGGGGACATACTGGACCAAGTCCAGAGAAGGCCATGGGCACGATTAAGGGCTTGGACCATCTGTCATATAAGGACAGGATGAGAGGGCTGAAACTGCACAGTGTGGAGGAGAATAAGCTCAGGGAATCTTGTCAGTGTGTGTAAATACATCACAGGATGAAAAGAGAGTCTGGGGTCAAATGCTCCTCAGCGAACAGACAGGAGGAAATGGGCACAAAATAAAGAACAAAAAAATTCCTTTAAATGGAAGAAAATACCTTTTTTCACTGTAATGATGATCAAACACTGGAGCAATTTGCCCAGAAAGGTTGTGGAGACATTAAAAACCTGACTGGGCACGTTCCCAGGCTAACTGCTCTAGATGACCATTCTTGAGCAGAGGCACTAGATAATTTCCAGAGGTATCATCCGTCATCCACTGTTTGGTGCCTTTGTGAAGCAAATTCTTAGCAGAAAATGGAACAATATATCTTGTCATTGTTTATTTTGCAAGCTCATAATCCGAGATAAACTTGCTAATTATTATTCTTGATTTCCCAGAAAAAAAACCCAACAAACCTACTCATAATGAAAAGATTAAGCAGTATATAAAATCTTTGTTGAAAAGTTCTGAAACCATAAACTGAAATATGTAAATACATAAATAAAAATATAGTTGCAGCTATGCAGTAAATGTTAGCAGGTTTTAGTGTATTTTCACCAAAGCATCATGTGGGTTACCATGAATTACTTAAGGCTGTGTCTCAAGATATAAATAAGGCAGGGATCTAACTTTGTTTCACAACTAAAACATTTCCCATTCCTAGGAGACTGTGTGCAGAGATTAAGCACCTGCATTATTTAAAGGAGGAGAGGTAGTTCCATTGGTTTATATAGGTTACTTAATTAAAGTCACATCTAGGCATATTTATAAAGTAAAACTTGTTCAAAATCACAAGTACGTAATCTTCAACTTTATGCCTTACTGTATAAAATTACTATTTTTTTCCTCCTATCACAAAATTTCTTGTTGCTAATTCTTTAAAAATTCAATTCTATACTTTTTAATAAATCATTCCAAATACCTTTTCTTAAAATATACACACCAATTTTAAATACAATAAATCCGATTTCAAGAAGGTAAGCTGTTATAAAAATCCAGTCTCAGTTGATTATTCCCCTTGCCTCCTTGTGCTCTAGAAGAAAATACTGTGTGGAGATTACAGCTTTGTAGAGCTCAAATTACAGTAAAGAGTGTCATTCTTTATATGTAAAAGCAAATCACAGACAAATGGTGCAAACTTACACAGTTTTAATATGCTTCACTGACAACAATATACTTTTCCCTATAAACTAATTTAAATTTCTACAAGCATCATGTATAGTTTTACATCCTTTTCCATTCAAATATAGCAGTTAATTAAGGCTAGCAGCAAATTTTAACTTAAGTAGTAGATCGTAATCTAAACACCCTAAAGTGAATAACTAAAACAGATAAAATTTAGACAAATAAGAATAAAATACAGATAGTCCAAGATAACTTGGGTTCTATAAATAAAAACAAAGAAGAAAAAAATCCATTAAAATATTGTGGGTGACATTCATGTCGACTTTTTTCATTAAGCCAGTTGACTGTAAAAGCACCTACATATATATATATATATATACACGGATATGTTTATATGTCTGTGTATTTGCTTTAAATCAGTCAAAACAACTTTGGATGAAAAAAAAAGGATGGGAAAAAAGTTCCCCTTTTGTGTTTCTCTTGCACTGCAGTCATATTTATGCAGTATTTTGCTCCTGAAAACTACCCAAGACCAGTTTTGAAACTAAATCGCTGACTTGTACTAAATAACATCATATTTTTCTCAAGCAAACCGGCCTCTTATTTGTGGCCTTCAAGGTAAAAATTGCCATTCTGAATGCATATACATAGCTAATTAGTCATTGCCATGTGTGAAACTTTGTCATATCTGTGTTTCACTGTTCTTTAGTTCAAATCTTTAAAAATGTATATTAAGTGAGGAAAGTTTGTTTTGTTTACTGCTGTCTTTCCTTGGAGCCAGCAGTTGTGAAACCCTGCTTTGCTCTTTACAGTGAACCTTGCCAAAAATGTTAGTCTGCAATAGTGCCAGGGCTTTCACAGCTGATGGACTGAAAATCTGTTTTCCTACTGAAACAGAAATAATCACAAATGCTGAATGCTGAGGCTTTAAAACTGATATTACAACTTCATTGCAAGGATCATAGCAGCCTTGCTTTGTAAATTTGATTAAGTTGCATTTCACAGGAAATGTTTGTAAATAAAATATGTTTTGAAAAAATATATGGGTAGAATACTTACTTTAAGTCACCTATCTCCTTTCTTCAAATTCTTTGTGCAGGTGGCCATTGGGATGGAAAGAAGGAAATTGGTTTCCCAACCATTTAAGCCCAATGCCCAGCAAAGGTTCTTTGGTAACAACAGCTTGCCCAACAGGAATGCTATAAGGATAGTTTGCTTTGCACCAGCTAAGTGTTGAACCAACAAACACTGAACCCCATGTGCTTCTAGCATCCTTACTGAGATAGATGAGATTCCTAGAAACCTTATGTCTAGCAGTAGGTATTACCATATGGCTCAGAGTGAAGTGCAAGAATTCAGTAATGCAGTGATGAAATAATCTGCTCATATGAAAAGTTTTCTCTGAGCATTTTCAAGAGAATGTTCTTGGTATGAGCTCCTATGAGTTCTGCTAAATAATTTATTTTAGTGGCATCATCTGGGAAAGGCTTCACAAATTACATGAAGTGAAAAATAAGGAAAAATATCCTTAACGGAAAGATATTGCATCTATAAATGATAGCACCTAGAAAAAAAAAAAAAAAGGAGGTTTCCTGAAGGGAAAATAATGCTTTTATATGTAATAGAGGAAATGAAGAGAGGTGCTGTGTAAAAGCAATAAACAATAAAGAAGTATTCTTTTGTCTGTTTTAAGTGTGAAAGAAGAAAAAATTCTAAGACAAGAATAGCATAGTGACCATGTCATTATTTTGTGTGTAACTATTAAAACATTTATATAACCTATTACTAGCATATTTTTAAAGAAAGAAATGCATTTTGATGTGGATCCTCGGAATAAAGCTGAAGAGTTTGTTTATTCTAACAAGCATTTATATAGAAAGACTGCAAAAGACCTTAAGAAGACAATCAATTGATGATTTAACTCATTGCTCTCTTAAGTGGCTCCTACTTCACTTGTCTCTGCTGATATAGTTCTCTGAATTTTATCAGACTTTTTATCCTTAAAATTCTGGAAACTGTAGATAAAAATGTTTTTGAGCAGTTAAGTTTTATGCATAGCGTTTTAAATTAACCTTTTCCAAGGAACCTTTTTAATTCAAATGTGCTCCAGCTCTTCAATTAGTAAATTACTATGACCAAAAGTACAATAGAAAAAAAGTCATCTATTTTTCTGGATCAACTGGAGAATTTGGAAATGGCTTTCTTCACTATTGCACCCTTAGATATTGTTCCATGGTTTATGAGTTTTAGCTATCCAGCCCCAATTCATATTAATAGGAAAGTAATAGGATTAATTTGTTACTGTTATAAGATACCTCAGAAAATTTACATCAATGGGGAAAATTAAACAGAAGAAATTAATTCTATTACTTATTCTCTTCATGAGCAAAAACCCAGAAAGGATCACAACGTAGAAGATAACTGTACCCTTCAGGAGAAAGAGGAACTCCAGCAAAGTATTCAGGTTGCTGTCAAATGTCACATAAACCTTAATTAATCTCACATAATCTAACCATTTAAATTAGACACCTGAGGTAGGAGATCATTTCAGTGTAGGAGTACTCCTACGCTTCCCCTGTAGTCAATGAAGAAAGAAAGGCATCACTGAAACATGACTCAGGTTTCAGATAAGATGACTCACTGTGAAGTCATGTATTTCACTTTTTGTTAACTATTTAAGAAGCATCGGTGCTGAAAAATTTGCTGTCTAAATGTGGATGAGAGAAACCACTTACTTAAGTATCTAGTCAATGAAAAGAGCTGAGCTTCTCCACAGAATGATGCCTTCTACCCTGGGAAAGACGTCTAAGACACACTGTAGAAGTGCTTAACTCTCAGCAGGTGCGCCATGGAGGCCTGGATGACTTCAGGCTCCAGCAATACTATACTTTAAATAGCTAAAGTTAGGTGGGACTACTCTTTTCCTTAGACTAGTTTCTTACCCAAGTACTTCGCTGAGAAAGCTGAAGCGAAGGAGAATGAACCTCGCATACAATGCAAGTGCTAGAGTGCAATTATTTTGTTGTAAGAGGTTTGCCTTGGTGTAAGAGAGCCATCCACAATGACTGTTGAGTTTCTGAGGACCACGCTTATTCTTGCATTTTTTCAAATATTCGGGTATGTCCATAATACCAGAAAAATACAAGCCTAGAAACAAGGCTATTCAAAGTGTTTAGGCCTCTAAAAATGTAGCTACTTGTAAGAGACATCCTTAATCACCTCTCTGCTGCTTTAAAGTCTTAATGACCTTTCCAAATGTGGTTCCATGTGGCCAATTAATGCCCTTATATCTTCTTCCTCTACTAATTTCTTAAATTTATAGCTTTTGAATCAAAATTGAGCTATAGCTGAGTTATGCTGACAGAAATAAATCAGACCGTTGAGAAAGAAAATCTCTCCTGTACGAAATTCTAAAATATCTTTTAATTGTTTCTTCACTGGAGGCAATCTTCTTTCCCCTTCTCAGGCAAACAACATACATATCCTCCTAACACAGTACTGTGACAGGTGTAGGGCTTCAATGTTGTCAGTTATAATCCTTTATATGTCACACCTTCAATCATGCAATGGGCCATGCATTTTAAACAGAAGTCTGTTTTCTAGTCTGTGGCAACAGAGTGCCAGGACATACACTGTACAACCATATGGGTGTCTCTTTGCAGGACATATGTTGTACATCCTTAGGCACTAAAGCAATTAACAAGCAACTGTAAAGTAAATGTGATCTCCTCTGAAAAGCTCCAGAGCAGCTTTCAGTTTTTACAATTATATTGCTAATTTATGCCGTGAAGAGATTCAGAATGTCAGAGACAGGTACAGAGATCATAAATGAAAGCAACACTAAGAGGTAAATACAGGTTTATTTTCAGCAACAATTATAGTATTTTTCATGTTAGTAAAGCATTATGAAACGGAAAATGTTCAAAAAAGTAGTAACATTCGAAGGATAACTCAACGTAAGCATATAAAGACGCCGTAGATGAGAAAGACTGTTTAATATTTTTATGACAAAGCAGAATGCAATCATTATGATCAACAGCATATTTTTCTTGTTGGCCAGTGTTTTTACAAAACATCACGGAAGAAAGCTATTTTTATTTTGCGTTTTCTACTGCTCTTGTGAAATCTAGTGTTGAACCTGCAAATGGTCACGAAACCACACAGCTCAGCAGAAGCACGGCTGCCACTGCTCCGTGTGCCCAGCTCTGGTCAATAGTGGCCTGCTTTGCAGTGGACTCACCAGCTCAAGGATGCGAATGGATCTTCCTGGTAGCTGACCCCAGACCAGTCTCTCCAGCATCTGACTTGGATGTCCTGCTTCCTCCAGCAGCCGACTGTCAAACCCTCTCGTCTCTCTAGTGTCCAGCTTTCAGAACTTCCTGTGACTAACAGTGCTGATGAATAATTATGTACTACACAAAATTAGTTGTCATTGATTTCTAATCGGGCAACTTTAACTTCAGTTGAATATGCTATTTTCGTTTGCTAGACAAGAAGTTCCCAGTATGCCTTTTTTTCACACTACTCATTATTTTTCTCCTATTTTATTACAAAATTTTTATGCATCATTTTCTATACAGGCAATCTTTTCACCATAGTTCAGGTACGTTTTTTCATGCTGTTAATCACTACTCTTAGTTTTCTCTAAAGGTTTTTTAGCATGTAGCTGGGAAGCATGGGATCAAATATTTTTATCATATAAGCCAACATAGCGTCTCACATGTAACTGAGCAGAAAAAACCATTAAAAATGATACACTTCTGTGTATCATTTCACCTCTAGGAAAAGCATGGTATAGAAATCAGATAATCTGAAAGATGAAAAATAAGATTCAGTGACTGATGTTGCTGCTCGGTGGTAAGGTAGACGTTATTAATTGATTTGCTCTACCTGTGGCAGGGACAGAAATGCCGGTATTCAGGGCTGTGAGAAGCCTTTCATACCCATGATGTGCAGAGTACAAAAGGTTAATGACAGGAAAGATGAGTGAAATAGGTGCTTTTCTTTTATGTATTTGAAGCTGAAAACCCCAAAGAACAGACTTGCTAGACTCACTAGCTTTGCTCATTCTGCTGCTGGATTTTATTTCTGGAAAAAAATTTTGCCTTTAAGACTTCTAATTTGTCCACCTCAACCACAGTATATACACAAAGTGTTGAAAGTCACTCCTGATGTTAGCTACAGTGGCAGCAGAACAACACAGATTAGGAACAGTTTATAACTTTCAATTAAAAAACCTGGTCTTCTACAGATCCTTTTGTACTTTGAAAAAAACCTCCTTTGTTGTGCTCTGAGGCTTTGCTCCCTGTGACATCCCTGGTAACACAGAACACTGACAAGTTTCCACATTTTATTGTCTGTGAGGGTGTAATCATGGCATCTGAAGGTCGCTGTCAGTAGGTTCACACCTCTGGGTGCCCAAACACAATGATCAGATGAATGGTACTTGGAAAACTAAGCTACTAATGACTGCATTAAGAGAGGCCTCACTTTATAAGCTTTGCTTTCTGGAATGTTTATTTTTCTAGACTTTTCAGATGTAGCCTAGAAATAACTTTGATTCTAACTGTGTATAATTCATTTCTAACTGCACAACAAAAATGCTTAGCTTCCTCGCTATTTTGAGCCATCTGATGCTATTTAAAGAAAATACTTCTGTGTATGAGGAAAAACTATTTACTCCAAAATTAAAAACATATTTCCACATGGGTGTTCCAGGGTTCTTGTGGGCTGCCAGTTTTAGAGATATTTTGGCTGAAAATTATGCTGTAGCCTTCATGAGGTTTTTAAATTATTAAAATACTTTAGCATTTTTCCATGTTTTCGTATTTCTTTTTACACATAATTTTTCATTTAATTTTATTTTACTTTATGGCTTTAATGTAGCTTCTTACAAAGTTTCCATTTAAAATAAAGATTTAGAGTGTGAAAAATTTACTACTACAAAACCGTTTTATAGATTTCTATGGTAGTGAAATGTCTGAAATGCACATGAATTTCAACAGCTAGAAATTAAGCTGAGTACTCTGAAGAAATCCTATTTCCACAAAAGACAACAAGAGTTTTACCACTGGCTTCAATAAGGCCAAGAATTGACTATCTACATCCTTCTATGTTACAATCCTGAAACACTCCTGTTAAGCCAAGAAGATAAGAACTACACTTAAGTGTGGGAAACGGAAGTATGTTGCATAATATTTATTCACTCTTGCGCAATCTTTATTAAATGAGGAAGAAAAGTGAACCTAAGCACTTGCTTAGATGGTTTGCTGACTTCAGTTAGTTTGAAATGGGCAGTCTGAAGTATAACTGGAACAGGCAAAAGGGAGCTAATGGACAAGAGCAGTCTTTTCTGTGCGTTTCCTAAAACTGTGTAACACTTGGCTCACCTCTTTTCTTCTTTCATGTTAGTCAGTTCCTGAGCTGAGCAACGAGTTCTTATGCTTTTTTTCTTCTGGAAAGTTTATTAAAAAAAAATATTTGTCCATCTCCTCTTCCAGCTACATCTTTGCTCTCTCTGCCTTACCTTCTTCCAGTATTTAGTTATTGTTAGTTTTCTGTCGTCCTAATATCACTCCTTACTTATCAGTCCTGACAGTTGAGGATTTAATGTCATTGTTTTTGAAGCTACAGGGAAAATGCATAATTTATATTTATGAGCAAAGACAATGATCTGTTTTACACTACATATCCTCTTTCACCTGAAGTCCGATTATTTACTTCTGTTCAGTAATTTGATGCCCCTTTGCCTCCTTAGCCGTAGCGACAGTGGTCTGCCAGGACAGCTTGTAAAAGCAAACCATGAGTGGATGAAAAGAGAATGAGGTATGTCACTTCTCCATAGGAATGAGAGGATTAGTAGATGAAGAGCACGGTGGTTGGTTGGTTGGTTTGGTTGTGGTTTGTTGTTTGTTTTGGTTTGTTGTTTGTTTTTGGTTTTTTGTTGAGGGGGTTGTTAGGTTTGTTTTGGTTTGGTTTTTTGGGAGGATGGGAGGCAGTAAGACTGGATCTCTTTTGAGAAACTTTGTCATTCATGATTTGAAGAGTCATTTTGAATTTCAGTCTTGGAGTTGTCCTTATCAGAGCCATGCCAAGAATATATATCCTCTGTCTGAATCTGGATGGGAATCGGACATGATAAATCATTGAAAAAATGGNAAATGGAAAGAGGGGGTGATGTGTCGTGTGGGATTGTAACGAAGTACAGACAATGTGGAGCACAAGTTGTATAATAATGACCAAAGCCTCAGGTCATAGGCACCTCAGATTGGGCATCAAAACTGTAGCGAAAACTTCAGACCTTAATTTCTTAGTGCATAAAGAATGGTGATTAAATAAAAGCTTCTCATCTAGTTGATGTAAATATTTAAGAACTGCGTTAGATCTTAGGGTGACAAACAACATGCAAAAGCTCAGGACAAAATTCACCATTTTGTTTTCAGTGTGTACACACAAAAAAACATAGAGACTGAGAAAAACCACTGATCACATACCAAAAAACATGGCAAAAGAAAAATGCTGTTACTGGCTTAATACCACTGATCTTGAGTACTGAAATAAGCAGAGTCCTGAGGAGAATGTCTTTGCCTTTTTTATCACAATGCATATACTTTGAAGACTGAAGAAACACAGGCACTGGAGATTTTGCCTATGCTTCAAACAAACAAACAAACAAACAAACAAAAATTTGATGATTCAGAATCTACAGATTGCAAGTATGGGTTTTTTTCAGCTGTTAACCTTTGTACTGGTGATCCATAATTCATGGGTTCCACTTAGGATTTCTGGACTGGATACAATATCAGAGTATTGCATTCAATTTACTACAAAGTGTTGAATATTTTGTTCTACCTTCTGCTAGCTACTGACAGTGATTTTTTTCTGTTCAGAAAAGCTTCTCTTTAAATCAACACTCCTGTACAATAATATTGTCCCAATGAGAGAATTTAATAATACAAGAAACCAGCATGTTTAAGTACATAAACCCCACAGTAGGATAGAGAAACCACAACAACCCAGCAAGCCCCTGCAAGAGCAGTAGTTACCGCACTGAGAGGAGGATCAAGGTGAAGACTGACATATAAATTCAGCATTTATTAGCTTGAGGAAATTATTTCGTGCAGCTGAGGCTGCAAAATGAGAGTGAGAGAGGTGGTAAAATGGAGTTTCCGGGCTAAAATAAACCAGGACTCTTAGCAGTTTGAAAATAGTTTCTCAACTCTGTCTTATTCTTGTTCCAATAAGCTACATCCTGATCAAAGGAATGATTTGTTTTGTAGATGCTAAAAGATTAGTTCTGGGGAAGTCAGCATTCACAGAGATGGTTAAAATGCTGTTAAGGAGCAAATACTTTGCAGTGTTTAATTTGCTGTATATACACAGTAAAAAATGTCTTGTATTTCATGCAACTTTCTTCCTGTTTCAAATGTAGATGTGAACTTCTTTTCATTCCTCAACATGGTGTTAATAGAGAGCTAAGAATTTCTCTGATGTGGCAAAAAGTATGCTGCACTGACAACAGGAATTTCTTTGCAAACAAGCTGTATGGTTAAGCTGCACTTGGTTTCGATTGTAAAGTTTTATACACTTATCAAGAGAAAACTGAAGTATTTCTTTCCAAGTTGTTGAACTCCTCTTTTGTACTTTACATGAAGTTATGTATATTTATGATTCTGTGGATGTTAGCAGGAGAGCCAAAAGAGGAGCCTCTTACTCAGAATTGAATTAGTATTCTGCCTTAGTACCAGGCCCACTGGGCTGGTGGAAGTGATATATTTCAGATGAGACACATTGTTTTGCATAACTAAATTCTGGTGAGTAGTACCCATGTTATCAGAACACTGGAGTATTTCAAATGATGAGTGAAATTATACCATGATCACATTATCAGAACACTGGAGTATTTCAAATGATGAGTGAAATTAATCTATGATCTCTAATCCTACATGAGAGGAATCAGATTTGTCTATATTTTCAGGGAAAAAAAAAAAAAAAGCAGTTAGAATATCTGTAGATTTCCAGAAAAGTATTCCTATGTTTAGAGTTATACAATTATCATAGCCTTTGAAACACAAAGGAAGTGTGTTTGAACCTTCCATTCTCACGTAAAAAAATCCCCAAACTCAACGAACGAACAAACAAACAAAACCTCCAAACCTAAATAAAAAGTTGCAGGCTCAAGTGGATGAAATAATATCCATTATTTTATCCTACATTGCCAAAACTACTTGTAATCCTCTTTGGCAAAAATTGAGTATTCTTTAGGTACACCTGCAAGTCACCCTTAGAAGTTAACATACAGAAACAGGCAGGCAATCTTGTTCAGTCAAGGAGCATAAGACTTTTTTCAAAGTACCTTTTTCCATGTCTCATTTATAATTTCTTATCTATTTGGGGTTTTTTTCTGCACAGTGAATTGTGGTTCCGTAATCATTCTAGTCCTTTTTCTTATAGCCTAAATTCTTATGTGCACCTAACTGTGTTTTCATACCTGTGCTAACCTTTTTGCTATGATCGAGTTTGTACCAGCAAAGACAACTTGGTCTTTTTTTCAAGTATATCTAGTAAAAATTCAGTTTCCCCTCGCTCTCACTGGAGCCCCAGTCCTTTCTCTGTTCTTTATTTTATTGATATAAATATCTTGCTCTCAATTGAGAATTATAAAAAATATTAAAGTTTGATACCTCTGCTTTCATTTTGTGTTTTTAGGTGCTAATTCATAAGCTTGGATCTGAAAGCATTGTTCTCATTCATTCTTACATCCTTGGAAATCAGATCAAAATCATGCTGTTCACCTAAAGCAATTTCAAGTCTTTTTCTCCTGAAGGAAACAGAGTTCTCAGATCAACTAGTTTCATAAGCTACTTTCCTGAGGACACCAAGTGATCTTATACACTTGGTTTTGTTTCTCTTCATTTAAATATTAAAAAATTGATAATTCAATCTAGTATTATATTCTGTGACCATTTTTTTTATAGCAATACTTTGTCAAATTTGCAAACAAATTTTGCAAACAAATCTAAACCAGCCAAATAGCCTCTTGGTGGTTTAGGAATTGTTTCACAATTAAATTTGCTCCTATTGCATTCAGGAATATTTCTTTCTTCAGAAAACTCATTTAAAACTGTGTTAGAACAACACAGTTTTCAGTGGCAATCTTTTTCATAATTCTGAAGATCTTTATCTATTTCTGCACCCTAGGTGACTGTAAAAAGCTCTCACCATTAACATAGTAAAAGTTCACTTCTTTACATACTTCTCCCAGGTATCCAAAGGTTCTGCTTAGAGATGCCTCAGGAATCTGGAGACTGGATTTACATGACTAATTAATCTTGCATTCATTGATTATACCAAAACTGGAGCAGATATTTCACATGAAAATTTGGGTCAGTGTGAGGTCTTTGCTTTCTGATTTTTTTTTTTTTTTTGGTAAAACTAAATTAAGTAGGAAAAAAATATATCAGGCAGGCAATCATCATCTTAAAAGAAAAATCAACATATTTTGGTTTAAGCATGTCAAAATGAAATTTTCAACTAAAATGAAGTATCACTTGTTCTTTCAGTCAACACTTCTTATAAAACCATATTGAATTTCAAGTACCATTTGTTGATCAGAAATTGCATTTTTCATTGAGAAAACTGTTCATCTGAAAAAATTCTCTTTTTCTCTTTTCATCTTCACACTCTGTTTTCTTAGAATCAGCTTCGGGATATTTGCTACAGCTGTGGAAAAAATATTGCTGTGCAATATGGACAGAATAAATATCTCTCATCTGGTATTATTCTAAGATCTGCAGTAAAACTTGTACCCTATACCCTTAACATATGCTGTTAACCAAAGGAGATTTGAGCAGGGAGAAATGTTACAATTCAGAAATCACAATTTCTACCTGTTCCACTGGGAAATTAAGATACATATTTCTGCTTTTCTTTTCTTTTCTTTTCTTTTCTTCTGTAGTCTTTGTTTGCTAGTGCCTACACTTCTAGCAGGTATAACACAGGGGGAGCAGTAGAGAGAAAAAAGGGCCTTGATCTTATACTCGCACAATTTTTTCAGAAGAGCTGAATGCCGGACTGGCAGTTCCTCTTCTTGAGTATCTTCCTGTCCTTTGCAGGACATTTGAGTCTGCTTCATTCCTCTTGAGTACAAGCTGTTTAATATTCCAAGGTGCAAGTTAAAGGGCATTCATCCTTACTGGTATTTATTTTAAAATAAATATTTGTAGGTCATCCTCTTGCTCTGCTTAGAGAATCATCTCCTTTCCAAAACCCTTTCCCAGCTGAACTGTTACTACACTAAAGTATTCCCTGTTAATTGCATGTTGCGGTTTTAGAAAACAGAGCAAAGTGACAGGTACACAAAAACAATGGGAGGGGGAGAGGCAAAAATATTCTGGTGAAAACGCTGAGTCACCAACATGAGGAGGAATATATTTTATGTTCCTCTTAAATAATTGTCCTTCAAAGGTTACAGAACCACAGAGTCACAGAATCACAGAGACAGCCTAAACCTCCCCTGACTCATCTTCAGGCCATTCCCTTGGGTCCTGGCACTGTTCACCACACAGAAGAGATCAGTGCCTGCCCCTCCTCTTCCCTTCATGAGGAAGTTGTAACTGCAATGAGGTCTCCCCTCAGCCTCCTCTTCTCCAGGCTAAACAGACCAAGTGACCTCAGCCACTTCTCATACAGCTTCACCTCAAGGCCCTTCACCATCCCCATTGCTCTCCTTTGGATGCTCTCTAATAGTTTAATATCTTTTATTGTGGTGCCCAAAGCTGCCCCCAGCCCTCGAGGTGAGGCCACCCCAGTGCAGAGCAGAGCGGGACAATCCCCTCCCTTGCCCGGCTGGCGATGCTGTGCCTGATGCCCCCCAGGACAGGGTTGGCCCTCCTGGCTGCCAGGGCACTGCTGGCTCATGTTCAAATTTCCATCGACCAGGACTCCCAGCTCCCTTTCCTGGCACTGCTTTCCAGCATCTCATTCCACAGTCTGAACCTACATCCAGCATTCCCCCATCCCAGGTGCAGAATCCAGCACTTGCCCATTTTAAACTTCATTCAGGTTGTGACTGAGGAGTCAAAATTTGTTTATGAATAGAATACACCCAGCTGAAAATACCTACCAGCTTTTATAGATAAATATTATTTCTCTAGAAAATGTCTTTTAAGTTATCTATGGAAAGAAACCGCTTTTTTTTCCAGGAAAAGTATGTCCTCACAAAATCATTTTTAAGAAATAAGAGGAAAACAAAAATTCAGTACTGTTCTCTCCAGAACTGAAACAATTTCAATCCTAATCAGAAACAATTTAAGTATATTATGCTGTCCTTTCTGGTGATAAAGAAACAAAAATAAAGAATGCATACATAATGAAAATATTATGTTCTAGTAAGTTTTTGTATGGTTAGACAAAATCAGGTTATAACAACTTCTTCTTCCACAAAAAACTGCCAGAAAAGTTTGAGAGAACTCAGTACTCAGCTGAGACATTTTACAAGCCTCCCTTTCTCCAAAATGAATCCACTCACTAAAACAAACCTTCGCCTCCAAAATGTCCAGTGAGTATTAGGTTATGGTGTGGGTTTTGGTTTTCTTTTTTATTTGGTTGGGGTCTTTTTGTTTGAAGGTTTTTTTTGTTGAGTTGAGTCTTCAGAGGGGCCAGAAAGAAGAGCAGGTCTGCTTTCCTTGGTAGGGCCAACAGAAGGGTTATCAGTGAACTGACCAAGTTTCCCATACAGACAGGCAAAAAGGAAGGACACAAAGTCTGTCCGTGCTGGTTAACAATATTTTCCACTTCTGTTTTTTTTTTTTTTTNNTTTTTTTACAAGAGACATTCATTTTAACCTAAAACTGCAGAAAAATATCCTTTGTACTATTAGCATAACCATCCATTTGATTGTTATACATCCTGAAAAGGAAGAAAAAAACCCTTTAGTAAACCATGTGGTGAACTTGGAGGAACCCTTTTCAATTACCTTGGGGCAGATATGTTTCTACAAAAGTCTGAGGAGAAGCTGAGAAAGACTTGGAAAGGTCATTATGAAAAGATTAAAAAAAACCAAACAAAACCAGACCACAACATACCCAAACAAACAGTTGCAGCTTATTCCCTCGTCCCAGGAATAATTCTACCTCTGCTGCTAGATGACAGTGAACACAAGTTGTGAGTTGCATTGAGGGAATCGGCAAAAGTTAATCTCAAGAGGAAAAGCCATTTTATCCTCACATTCAGTTACAACAGAGGAAGTCTGACAAAATGAATGCTGTGAGAAAGGATATGCTGTCTGTTTATAACTATATCAGGGTGGCAATCCCCAGGGAAGGAAAATAGCAATTTAATTTAAAGTCTAGACATTAACACTGAAACAAATGAGGATAAAGTAGCATGACTGCACTTACTGTGAAAATTAGGTTTCTGTTTGCAAAAAGCCAAAGCGAAGCCAAACCTCAATCATTTAAAGATTGAGTTTTCCTGGTTACTTTCCATAGCAAGAGACTAGATCCTTCACCCTGAGAGGATGCTATTTGCTTAGCACAAATTATCAGTCTTCATGCAGAAATATCAGCTGCAGCGGTCTGTCTCATGCAAAATGTCAGGCTCAATAATTTGAATAATCCTTCTTACACTAAAGTGTAATGAAGTCTAAGAATTTGCACACACTAAACTGGGATTTGGATTCTCAAATACAAATTCCTCATAAATTATTAAAGTTTTTTTTAGTTGAAATAATAGTTCTTAATGAAAGTTCTTAAACTGCATGAGGTGGATGAGGTCCCCTGTGTCATCACATGCGAGAAAAGTAATATATTGTGTTCATTAGTCTGTGTCATAGGAGTATTGAACATACAACAGCTATCACATTTTCTATATTTGATAGCACCTGAGAGGTCACTGCTAAGGGTTAAAGACTTTACTAGCACAAATTATGAGACAGTGCTAGGTGAAGATGCACCACAATAAATAAGCACTTATTTCAGGTAAATAGTGAAAGGAATTGATTTGTTTGTTGCATAAGAACTTGGGGAAAAGATTGGCAATGTTTTCTGTTGGTTTTCTCTGCAGAAGCACTTCTTCTATTCTCCCTTTAAGTTTCAGTATCCCATTTTAAAAAAAAAAAATTCAAATATTATTTGGAAATTTATGTTCTTAATAGAGGTAGATTTATCCGTTTACGTAGTATTAGTCAGATTACTGCCGGTCAGACAGCTTTCACATAACTCCTTCATTTTCTAAACAAATTTAGCCTAGCTATCTTGAAATAATGCCATGTTGCCATGTGAAATCTAAGCACAAGTGAAGCAAACAGAACCTGAAAAAAGAAGTGTGCATAGTCCAAGTCTTGTGATGGGACTGTCGTCACCCAGCTCTGACACTTCCATTTCTTCCCTTCCCAGATTTTTCTAGACCTAGCCATGAGGTATTGTAAATGTTTCTTCTAAAGGGGTAAATTCTAATGACAGTCTTGCTATACAAGAGATCTGCACAGAGCACTTGAAGATCTACTTATTTGAGAAATTAATAAATACACCCTATTCCATTAGAATGATAGTGGAGGGATTCAAGGTTTCCATTTTCAGCTCCTAAAACCCAGGAAATTTTTCAAATAAATTTTCAATCATACTTTATGGTAAAGCATTGTGAGACTCTAGATAGCTCCACAGGAGCCTAAAGGTTTTACGTGTGTGAAATCCATGACCTTAAAAATTTGATAGTGTCCCTTTGATATTGGATAAACCTTAGGTCTCTCAGCTTTAGATTAAGGATACATTTCTGAAATATTTACTACCAGTTGTAATGTTTATTATGGGTGTCATTTCAGAGAAGTCAAGAAGTTTGATCCTTAGCTGCCTCAGAGAAGTTGTACAAACACAGACACGGTCCTATATCCCTTTCCTGCCAGCTCGAGTTTGCTTTAATCTTGTATTTAATTTGGAGACATTTCGGTTCTAAACTTGGCGAGGTAACAACTAGACAAGATTGCTAGCAACTAAATAAAATTTCATGAGCTGAAATATTGTGTAGGTACACTTATAATGTCCGAGTTGCTCTTTAGGCTGTACTCCACTATGAAATACCAACACACTTAAAGCTTGAAAAATACAAGCGCAAATTCATCCAATGAGAGTGTAAAAAAAAACCAGTAAATGTTTGGAAGTAATAAAAGCAAAAGATTATTTAAATAATATTTAAACATGGCTTCCAGTGGATTGCACCTATCCCTCTGTGTCTGTGTTACAATAGATTCTTGTAGACAAGTACGGGGCTTTTCTTCAGGTTTATTTAGCAAAGCAATACATGGTTTCCCCATTCTTTTGCTGAAAGTTCGAGCTTTTTGTTCTCATTGTATGTGTTTACTTTTCTCCAGCATCCTTTTTCTTTCCTACATTATTTTTGTGTTCTCCTCATGACATTTTTTTGAACCTATCATAGCACAATCTTCCTCTTCTGTTCTTATTTGAGTGTTACCATCATCTCTGCATTGCTTTTTCCTCAAGATCTCCACTTACTTACAGGTAAATAACTAATGAACTTCACATTAGCTTGATAGACAAAATTATCTATTTGCCAGTTTTTAAAAAGCTGTATTTCTTCCCCTCTGCCTTTCATACATCGTGTTGACATAAAAACGAAGAGCCAGGGGGGTTGAGAGCATATTTTTGTTGTACCACTTCACTTCCAAGCACAACTCTGACTGGAAGCACTAGATGATACTGGATTATAAATATGTGATAATAAATAATAAAAAACTAATACTCAGAGCCAGATGTCCTCTTTGACAATTACTAATACTGCTACTTCTTTTATGCCTGTGAAAAACCATAGCTAAAAAGACAATTATCTGATGTCCCCACTCAGACACTAAATACAGTACATCTGGATAATTCCTATCTAGAACGTGCTTAATCTGTTTTAAAAGTTTCAGTAAAATTTGACTTGGGGACAATGAAAAAAATACCATTTTCATCTTTTGGATTACAGACCCTTCTTTGCTACCAGCTTTCCTGATTCATAAACCTTCCTTCCTGAAAATTGAGCCCTTTACTGGTTATTATTAACTGAACACTGTGTCGCTTACGTTTTAATTTGGGAAAGTATTATCATATCTTTCCTTTGCCTCAATTGTTTATTTGAGGTGCAGTGTGTTGCTTGTTTGTTTGTTTGTTTTAAAATTAGGAAACGTCATTTTTTTTCCGACTTCTTTTCATAGTTCGTGTTTGCTCAAACTTATATTCTTTGTTTTGTTCCTTGAAGTGTCTCTAGTTTATTTACAGCATATATTAGGAATGATGTCCAAAACTGAACACTTTATCCTCCTCCTAAAAGCTGACAGAAGCTTATATGATGTTTTAGTAATCAGTAAGAAATTAAGAATGCTTACCTTCCTTATGCAATATATACCTCATCAGAATGATATCTGCCTTTCTGTGATGGAATCTCCTCTATCATAAATTTAGGATGATACATTTTCATCTCCATATCCTTCTCAGAAGTACTGCTGCCCAGCTAGTCATTTCTCATTTATGCATTTGAAATTCTTTTCTGAATGCAATGTTATGTCCGTGTCTTCCTTGAGATTTACTAATTACACGTGTTTTCTCCAGTTTATCAAAATAATTTTGAATTGTCATTCTACTTTGCAAGCTCCTTGCATCCCTTTCCATTCTGGTATCATCTGTTAATAGTTATATTTAATTTTCAACCACTAATGGAATCATTCAGTGGCATAACAGTCTTAACAGCTTTTTAAAAGAGTGTCTCAGACTGACTATCAACCATACCCTGGATATAGGCTTTGGATTTTTTTTTACCCAGTTAAGTGTCCACGTTCCAGCAATTAGATTTTGACTATATTTAAGTAGATTGCTTAGGAGAATGTTAATGTGCATGGTGGCAAATGGCCTGCTAATATCACCATCTATCATACTTTCCCCTTACCCGGAAGCTAGTTACCTTGTCAAAGAAGGAAAACAGATTAGTTTATAATGTTTTCTCTTGATATACCTCTATTGGCCATTTTTCTCTCACCTTGTGGACCTTCAGTCATTTACAAATTGATGAGTCATTTGGCTCAGTCTCTTTCAGGCATCCTGGCCTTGTACAGCCAGAGTGATGTTCGCAGAGCTGATTATGTTCATCGAGCTCAGTCAGATGTATCTGCGTAGCACAGAGCTTTGTGCACAGCCATAGTCACTGTTACCAACCTCAGCTGGGAGTAGCAGCTTTTCCCTTTTTGATGTTCTGGATCCTGTTCTGAAGATGTTACCTATTATTATTGACTTTGATCTCCTTATGCTAATAGTTCTGATCTTCTTAGCTTTTTGAGTATCCCTTTAGATTACCCTTCAAAGAGTGGAACGTTGTACAAAGAAATCCAGAGAAGAGAAAACTGCTTTTAGCCGCTGTCAGTATTTTCTGAAATGGCTGTAGCAATATTTTTGCTCTTCCACCGACAAATGTTTCTGTCTTTCTTTTAATATATCATGTTTTTAAATTTTTTGCCCAGCTTCTTCCTCGATGGGAATATTTTCCCTCAAAACTTTGGAAGTGGCTGACAGTTAATTCTGCAGCCACGGGGCACTCTGAAGGTTCATATTCCAGCAATGATACCAGAGTGCGTCTGACAGGCCTCGTCTTCAGACAAATCCAGACATTGGGAGCTCTCCCATGGAAGTGTTTAGATCACAAAGAGAGAGTTGCAATATGCTGGCAGGCAAGACACTCAGGAAAATCAATCTGAATGACTGAAAGGTATGCTTCAAAGGTGGACATGTTAAAAATCAATGAACCCCCCCCAAAAGGAATAAAAAATGATCTTGCTTATACTTAGAATACTTCTCTTTGAAAACAAAGTACATTAAATTAAGACCAATTTAGATTTTGAATCAGGTCTGCATAAAGTAGTTCCGCAATGTTTAATGCTCTAAGAATTGATTTAGATTTTCTGAGAATTACTATGTTAAAAAGATTTATTGTTTCTTCTTTTTCTGTCTTCTGCAGCACTAAGCACATTGCTGGTACTTGAAACAAATAATGAAAAGTACAGAATGGTTAACATTTGTATCTCCTGGTTTTTGTCTGCCTCGAGTTATATGATAAAGGATTTTAGTAGAGGCATAAAAGCAATATGTTAGAATAAGGGTTTTTTTCTTTTCTGTTGCTTGCTAGAAACTTGCAAATTCCTTTTGAAATCCTTTGTAAAGACTTAAAACAACCAAATGGGAGAAAAGGGTGAAAAGCATTTATACACGGAAGCTGGTGTACTCCCCTTACACTCACTGAATTCTCCTTCCTGCATCAATGTAAAAACCGTATCTTTGCATCTCCATAAGAGCAAAGATGCCATTATCAGCATTTGAAAACTGCAACAATCATATTTGCTAAGCGTTGTCTAAACAAATGGATCAAAAACTATAAAGCTTTTGTAGGCATGTGCATTTTTAGCAATTTTCCTTTGGGCTCACATTCTACGGTAAGAGAAGTCAGGAATAACTTTGTTGGCTTCCACTTCAGCAGATTAACTCGGCTCTAGAATAGCATTTCTGAGAACAGAATTTGTCCTCTTGGTAACGGGCAAAAAGAGACAGTAAGCCTCTTGCAGGGATTGTGCAGCAGAGACCCCAGGGATGAAGAGACTCAGCTGGACCCAGCCATATGGAAGAAACGATAGACTCCCTTGAGCATTTCCAAACTACACCTTGCTGAAGGCTTAGTCATCCCTGCTGGGGTTTGCCATCTAACGAAAGACAAATCGCTTTCACCTATTCCTGGAGTCTCAAGAGCTGTTACAAATCGCTTGGAACTGAATTCACAAGCAAGGAAGAACAAAATGAGTTAAAATGCTAAGATGCGCTTAGTATTTTCCTAGGAATGTGGAAGATGCACTGACAATAAACAAGACATTGGGAAAATTAATTGGGAACATTGTGTGTATTTAGAATACAATTTTTTTTTAAATGAAAGGTGTTTTCTAAAGGAGCAGTGCTAACGTTGCTACTCGACATATTTTAATGTATGGAATGACACTTGCCCCTTTTATTTTATTTTCGAAAGTAACGTATGAGAGATTCTGGTGTGTTTCACACTAAATCTGCAGCCAAAGAACATGCCACGACAATCCTTGTCCTCTTTCCCAGCCGAGACCCTCGGTGAGACGCCCGAGATATCTCTAATATCAGTACAGCCAGCGGCGTTTCAGCCTCCTCCCTCTCCAGCTAAAACACACACGAGCATCGCGACGGACCCCAGTCCCAGTCCTGCGCCCTTCTACTCCCTTCTCCCTCGTGGAGCGCTTGACACGCGCAGGCCAGGGCTGCGTGGCAAACTCCGCGCAGCAACTCCACGCTCCGTGCGGCGGGGAGTGCAGAGGGGAGTGGAGAAGCGCTCCCCGGCCGGGCTAGGGGGACCTGCCTCCCTCACCGCCGCCGCGCTCCCGCAACTTTCATTCACCGCTGGCGCCGCCGCGCACCCCCCGCCCCGCGGCGGCCGT
>VZTA01003750.1:33404-81262 GCA_013398855.1 Mohoua ochrocephala
CCCGGGGCGCGCAGCGCTCTCTCCCGCCGCGGAGCCGCGGTGGCCGGCGCGGAGGGGCGGGCGGGGGAGCGCATCTGCCGGTGGGCGAGGGCACGCCGGGGGGCGATAGCCGCGCTCTCAGGGCACTCAGTCGTGCCATAACGGTGATCCCTCCCTCCATTCGCGTACCCGCGGCTGGGCTGTTTTCTACATGTGGTCGGTTATTTATCATATCAGGCTGCCTTTCAGAGGGGGCCTGGGAGCGTGAGTGGTGTGCGCATTATTTCTTGCTCTCTGATAAGTCTTTTAAATGTTGGCGTGTGAACGCGCGTCTGGAGTGGTGAATTTCACTCAGGAAGAGTATCAGGGAAACAGTTGTCCTGAGACTCGTGTGGTTTCTTTACAGTGGTGTTTTGGCCATATGTGGTATAAAACAGTAAAAAAATACTACTTTTTTTTTTTCCCCTAGCTAAGTTGGGAATGAACTGTAATTATTAGAATAGCTTCCATGTAATACCACTTCCTAATGGTTTATCTCATGAATTGCCAAGTCTGGTTTTATTTGTAGTGATTGGAATTGAAAGACATATCTTAAACCCAAGAAGTTATGAAAAAGAGGCTTATACTCCAGAAGAAAAAGTACTATAGAAATATGATCAGAAATGCTAGGGCCTAAATACAGGTTTCTGCTGCTTCTGAACATGCTTTGCAATCTGCAGTCAGTACTGCTTCCTGTGCAGCAAGTGGAGAGCTTAGTTTTGGTAAAGTCTTATTTCCCATCACTTACCCCAAGTGTTAGTACTTGTTTGAAACCTGATGTTTGTTATAGGTAGTTAAGCCCTATGCCACCTTTTTAGCCATACTAGGAAATCTAAAAATTGCTTGAAATGCAATGGTGAAAATTGTCTTTATTTCAGTCACTCAGTTTTTGTAATAGTCAAATAAAGGTTGTAGCATATATAGAGATGTACGTCTATGTACTAAGTTTAGTGGCTTTCTAAATGCAGTTATAACCCCATTCAGAGAGCTTTGGACTCTTCTATGGGTAAAGATTGTAGTTAGAGATAAACACGAGCTTTGTAATGGCAGGTAGAACAGACTTTCCAAGACTCTCTTGTTACAAAGTTTCAAACTACTGGTTTCAAGATGAACCTTAGTTCAGTTACTTGGAAATCAGGAGCTCGCACGGTGTTAACCGTAGGAATGGTTTGTTGCATTCATTTATGTCTCCTAACTTCTGAAAACGCTGTGTCCATGAAAACAAACAGAACAATTTTAAAATAGCTTTTGAATGTTTTAATTTTGCTGCTCACAAATTATTCTTCTTAGGGATCTTAATGGAAATAACATCACAAGAATCACGAAGACTGACTTTGCTGGTCTAAGGCACCTTCGAGTTCTGTAAGTTTTCTCTTTCTCTCATTGATAACTTTTAGGACTGATGCTACAGGCTGTAGTTACACTTCAGTTCATTAGCTGGATGGGTTACTACTTTTTAACTATTGTATTTCTGTATCTGAACTTAAAACCACTCTACTGAGTGTTATACACTGTTATGAAAAAGTTAGCAATTCCCTTAAATATAATTTGTTCAAATTTTTTTTATTCTCTCTTTAAGATTATGAGAACTTGAGGACTTAATTTAGCACGTAGCTTACATGTAAGAGATGCTAAAATTGGTTGAATAATTGTTGGAGTTACTTCAGTTTAAGGCTGTGAAATTTATAGTTCACACTGAAAATGAGTACTCTTATTCAGAACTATAAGGGAATTAAGAAAAAAGTTATTCATTTACTGAATGTAAAAGTAAGTCCCAGGTGATTATTATTGCTCTTCTGTAGTTTCTGGACAAAAAGGAAACACTTTACTAGTGAAGATGAGGAAGGAATCGTTTGGTTGGTTTGTTTGGGTGGGTTCTTGTTTACTTGTTTTAAACAATTTTTTTTGAGCATTATTGAGGTTTTAAAATTTGGAGGTGGTTTGTGATTTTTTTGGGGGTTTTTTTGGTGGTTTTGTTTTTGAGTTGGGTTTTTTTTTTGTTTTCTGAAGGAAATCTCTAACTACTTAGCTTATTTGTTAAGGCCAGTTTAATTTGAGCAAGTAGTCTTGTAAAATCCTTTTCCTTTTCTCTCTGAAATACATATAACATTGTAGTAACTTTGAATTCTGTTACAGAACAGAACTACTGTTACGGTTAAAGTCTCTGTGCAGTCTTTCACTGATGTTTCTCGCAGCACCACGATTCAGAGTTTTAGTATTGTTATTCTCATGTGAGGCTAATATCGCCTTCATACTGTTCGACTGGAGTCTTGCCGAAGGGCAGTGTGCACACAAGCGTGTAGGTATACGTGTAGCTTTTTAACTTGGGACTCCTTAACTAAATGAGCAAATGTAATATCAATTCCTGTTTCTTTTACCAAGGCTTATTTTCCTTCTTTTGGGCATATGAGCCCACGTAAATTGTTGGTGACAGGGATACAGAAGGTTAAAGTGGATGTCACTCTAGAATAGCTGTTGTATTCTTTTAAAGAATATGTAGCTGCCTTTAAATGACCATTGTTAATGCAACAAGTTATCTCAGAGATATTAAAACTTACATATAAAAATTTCTGTATTTCAGTCAGCTCATGGAGAACAAGATTAGTACTATTGAGAGAGGAGCGTTCCAGGATTTAAAAGAACTGGAGAGGCTGTAAGTATTTTTAGTTCTAAAAGTATCAACTTCTGGTGTGTCAAATGAGTTGTGTATTAAGGTACTCAGGCTTCAGATTCTGAATTTTTTTTTTTTTTTTTTTTTAAACTTGGGACTTCTAGCCTTGTTGAGACACAAGAGAAGTAAGAAATTCTCAAGCAGTATGTAAGGGTCTCGCTTGGGGGGGGGAGCATTCAAGAGCAGACTGAATTCAAAGTGCAAACTGCAATTGTCCCGTTGGAAGTAGTTTGAATACTATGAAATATTTTCACTTTAATCTTGAATACACAAGGATTTTTGAGAACACAAATGCACCAAAAAAAGCCTCTTCCTGACCTATAGTGTTAGGTGTTAGTGTTAGATGTTGGATGTTTTATACAGTGTCTTAGTGGAAGTAACTACTGGCTATAAAGTGTTGTCTTGTTGCATAGCAGTAATTGAATTCTACTCCGGTATTTATAGGATGAAAGATTTTTACAAAGACTTAGAAAAAATATGAACTGTTAGTTTTCAAAAATAATTTCAGTTCGGATTTAAAAAAAGATTGAATACTGTGGGGAGAGGAGATGGAACAGAGATGAGAGGACCTTATCTGGTGAAGTTGAAGTACAAACACCTGCTTAGTTGCAGTGAGAGACCTAGGAAATGAGTAATTCCCAAAGTAGTTTTCAGTATGTGCCTTCTTATTTTGTTACACTTCAAATGAAAATATTTTTTAAAATGTATTGTGCAGCTTGGGACATCTGACTTGTTAAAGGCAAGATGCTGATTGTTGGATGTATTTTCAGTGTGGAGCCTGGAAAGTATTAATATATGTGTTCCTGTAGAACTTGAGTCGTGTCATCGTTATTAGGCATCTTAGTTGTTGCATTTTCATTATATCGCCTTTTCTTTAAGCATGCCTCTGAGGTCTTGTTTAGTGTTTCAGTTGCTGCTGCTTTAACTTTATAAAAGTATTTCTACTTTACTCCATTGAAAAGCAGCGCTGGCTTGAACATGGTTTGTCTTATTATAGTTGCTTTGTATCCACAGCTGCTGTGTGTTTAAAACAAAAATCTCCACAAACCATTATGGTTTAGTTGGTCATTTAGACAAAGCTATTCAAGAGACTTAGTAACCACCACTGTAATTATGATATTTCTATAATAGTTGAAATATTATGTACTTGAGATAATTACCTCATTTTTTCAAATAAGCCAAAGTAACTTTTTGACCTAAAAAATGAGAGTGTTATTATATAGTACAACTTTTTTTTTAATAAATTTTAATGAGATCAATTGCTCTTCGGGAAAAAAACTGCTGTGCATTTCTAAGCTGTATTAAAACACTTAATTCAATGCTTTTTTACAGTGTGTTTTCAACTTTGTACAAAGTATAGGGATTTAAAACAGCTTTTCCTGCTGAGGGATATATTGGAATAATATACACACATTCCTAAATTTGGTTTATGGTGTCTAGATAAAAAATTAAACAGCAGTGTAGTTCATATTGCAAAAGTAAATACACATATATGAAACATGACCAGACGTTAAAAGATACACACTTTCACTGTGAATGTGGTTTGACACTGAGATGCTTACAAAGTTTTAGAACAGCGTATCAGCAGCCTTATTTCTTAATTATATCAAAGTAAGATCCTGCTTTGTGATTTATTAACAAATTTAAACCAACTTTTTAACTTGTGTCATAATATCAAGGCATTTAATGTTTATATTTCTGAAGTATAGAATTGTTTTACCAGAGAAAAATGAACTTCAGTAGTTAAGACTTACTTGTCTGATGTGTTTGTATTTTGCCATTACATTGTTTCATTTTTTCTTTGGTTTTCCCTTGATAATTGGAAAACAATAGATATTTTCCATTTACATAAGATACTAGTTCTGAAGAGAAATTGTGATACTTCTGGATACTTTGTGGGTTATATTTGTTCACCCTTCAGCAGGCAAACTATGCTATCTGAAAGTTTAGTTATTTGGACCTACAAAGTTAGATTGTTTTGTCTTCAGAGTTATATTACATCTGCTCCAACACTTGTCAGTTTCTTTAATTTGCTGGAATTCAGTTCGTGTTAGGTGTGTGGGTGACTTGTAATTTGAATAAATATGCAGGATGTCTTTAAACTGCCCCAGCTGTTGGCTAAGAGCAAATATTTCATATTTGGGGAAAAGCTGAGAAAATTCTTCTTGTTTACAACTGCCAAGTCCATCTGATGAAGGCGCATTGTTAGCTGACAGCCAATTCATCTCCTTGAGATTTTGAAATCCAAAATGATTTCTCAGGAAACCTGTGGGTACTTTGTTCAAGTGTTTTCTTTTATACATTAAATAGCAAGAACTTTAAAGCTTTTTAATTTTTTTTCAATGTGTAAGTGTAGGGTGTTACATTTTCACTCTAAGTGTGATGTGCCAAGCTGCTGTCAAAGAATACCTGATGCAGACCTTTCAACATGCAAACAGAAGGTATAAGAGAACTTCACTGCAGCTTAAGTGAACTCAGTTTGATTTATAAGATTGTTTACATGTAATACTGTTTATGTTGAAATGTCTTGGTATTGTATACAGGCTGAATTTTAAAATATATTTCCTGTTCTTCAGTACTCTTTAATGTGAGCAACAGACTTTCACAGTAGTTTCCCTTTGGGAAAAAAGAAGTGCCCATCTCTCTAAGTGAAGTGGTGGGGTTTTTTTGGTTCGGTTTGTTTGTTTGTTTGGGTGGTAGGGTTTTTTTCTTTTTGTTTTTCAGGGGTTTTTTTGTTTGTTTGTTTTTAACCGGAATTTCAGTTACAAATTTTTTTTTTTTTTTAGACCACTAGCTCTGATTTACAAGGAACTGTTTGGCTGGTTAATGAGTTACTTGTGAATACTCATTTATAGGTCTGATAATTCAAAATGCTGGTATCCTCAGCTCCCTGTAATGGAAGACCTGAAACACTTTGCAAAATTAATCTCAGAGAGAAGAAAAGTTTGACCTCTTCAGAAGAGATCTACTTAAGATTGTTTTTATTAAATCCATAAAAAGTCAGGTGGTTTTTCCTATAGCTTAATAAAACACTGTATCTCTAGTACACTAGGTATGTAGGTTAGTATGTACACAAAGCTATTTAGACCTAATATGCTCCACAATGGGAATTTGTGTCACACCAGTGTAATTGTAGAAGTGCGATGGAACCCAAGGCTACAGTAAATACTGCTGTAACAAGTGATTATTACTACAGCAGCCTGTATTAAAGTAAAAGTGTTCAGTTTGCAATAAATTCTTGTGTGGCTATGCCTGCTCCTTAAGAAATAGGAGGGAAAACAAGGTGGAAATTAGCAACTTAGTAAGTTTTAGGTTTGTGGAAACTTTAGTAGCTAGAGAAACACTGGTGAAGTTGATGCTGCTGTGAGCCTTTTAGTTGGATACTTCTGTGAGAAGTCTTCAGTCAGATAAATGGCTATATACCACAGTGTTCACTTAGTTCCAATCTGACAGTCTTGAAGTCTCTTAAGGGCTGAGATCTTTAAGGCTCCAGTCCAAGCCATTTTGGTACAACACTGCCTGAGCTGGCAAATCTGCCACAAATCTGATTTTCTTCACAGACTGGATACTGAACAGAAGAATCACGTGGTCTGTTGTGTTGTGTAGATGCTCTGTCTGCTGAAACAACCCTCTTTGGTTGAAAAATGGGATGTATGCATTGAAGTTCAGTAGGGACAGCTTGGACCTTTGAGTACATCCTGAAGCAGTGCTAAAAGCTCTTGGATTAATTACAGTTTTCACTGTCCTGTATTTAACATCTGCAAGACTTTCTATATTAACTAGTAACTCGTGTGAGCCCATGTACTTGAGCAGAGCCTCCAAAGAGTATATGGCTGTTCAGTATATGGCAGGTCCCTCAGAGAAAGGATTGGATGTGGCCTGTTATGTTCTGTGAACCTCTCTTATAGAGACCACAGTCATGTGTCAGCAGTGGTTTTCAATGTGCTTCATGGCAGGAAGAGAAAAAGGGTCAAGACGTGGAGGATTTTCACAACACTTATGGATTTCCAGAGATCACTGCTTATTATGGGGGGAAAAAACCTTTTGAAACAATTTCTTATGAGAATGTGAAATGAAACATTGGTTCTTCTTTCTTCGTAAAGCTATCATCTTGGGTGTGGTGTTTAAAATAGTGTGAAATAGTATCTTAAGAAAGCAAGATGAAGATAAACTGGAAGTTTCCACTTTATGAAAATTAACACTATTAGACTCAGCTTTAAAAATTATTTTTAGTGAGTGTAGGCCATTGTTATTCCCAAGTTCACCTTATTTTCTGGTGTTGCAAATAATGCTCAAAATATCCCAGTGTTTTTACAAGTTATTGTCATCTGGAGGGAAGTATAAAATTTTGTTGAAGGCAACTGCCACAGACTGTTGAACCAGTTCTATTAGAAGCTACATAAATCTAAAATTTCTTTACAGTTCTATGTACTCCAGAAATACAGGGTTGTCTGGTTTTGAGGGCTAAATATACTCTACACTTCTTTATAGAGAAGAGCAGTTACCTTTTCATTTATAAAATAAAAAAAAATTGGCTGATAGGAAAACTTTTCAATCATAATTTTTCCTAATATGTTTTTTAAGTCTAGTAGTTGGGACTACAGCTGTTACTATGCTAAGGCTATGACATGGAAAAAATGTCAGAATAGGAAGAGTTTACAGCAATAGTTTCGAAACTACTCACTTTTTTTCTTCCTGTATTTATGAATAATCCATTGAGGGAGCAGTATGTCCCTAAAATGCTAATTTGGAGTCTGATTCTGCAGACATTTACCATGTGAATAACTTGGTTTGCATGAGTAGTCTCACTGATTACTCTTGTGAGAAAGGTTACTTGTGTGGCCTAAAAGGTTTCCAGGCCAAGCCCCTATACTTTTGACACTCGAATTAATAGATTTTATTTTTAAAATGTCCATTTATTATGTTAACAGTTCTAAGGTGTTAGCTGTGTAGACTTAGGCCAAACTACCAAAAAAAACCTCAACCCAAAACCCCATAAACAAAGGAAAAAAAAAAAAGCTGCCAATCCCCACCAAACTAATTTTTGCTGAAAACTAGCGTGTAGATAAAATGTTACTCTCAAAGGAATAACAGCAACTTCTGAGTTGGTGTCTGAGCTAAATACCTCACCATACCTCCCCAAAAAACAGCCCTCCTGAGCTACATGATGTGAGTAAGCTGAAATAATGAGTTCAAGAAAAGAATGCTGTAAGGGTTGAGCATCAAGTTGGTACATGAAGTAGCTTTTAAACTGAAAACTATCTGTTGTATTTTCATGTTTCTTACAATGCATTACTGAATGATGTAGAAAGAAATATTTCAAGAATTAAATGTTTTGTTACAGTTCATTGATTTTTCTAAATTTTTGTAACACAGCTCTAAAATGACAAACTGAGGAATTGTCTCTACTTGCTATTTATTTGGGCTCCATCTCCATAAATACATTAAAGCAAGTTATTCAAAGTTAACATGAAGAGAGCACTTACTTAGGTGTGCACTTATGAGTGTTTGAGTAGTACTGAAAGTCAGTATTGTTTTGTACATTCTGTGGATGAACAATTTGAAACTTACAGATGTGCCATAGCACAGAAGGTAAAGTATATTTCAACTACATCATTTCAAGGAAAAGTTCTTTCTACTTAGTGAAAAAACTGTGGTTCTAGGTGAATTTCTTTCCAGGATACAAATCTGTATGTGAAATTACTGTGTTTGCAGCTTCAGCTGCAGCAAGGGCTTAATTATAGCCTCAATACCAAGGAGATCATCTTGTTGAAACTATTAAATGGGCTTCAATAAAATAAAGTGGAGTTTAGCTGTATTTCATGTATTACGGGGTTCGAGTTATCTGTTTGAGCTCTAACCTAGTTGGATAAATGTGGTAAACTATTACACTGCGTTAGTAGGTTTTGAGATTATTAAATCAAAACTGACTTAGGAGTTACCATGATCTCTGAATATATGGTGTTTTACAGAGCATCTCATCTTACAAAGTCATGCATCGCAGGGTAGACTAAGAAATAAAATGTTCCATCTAGGGTAAAAACAAATACAGTTTGTCTTGGGCATAACTGCCCAGCAGGCCTGGGCATTTATCAAGGGCATTAACAGCTGCTTCAAAATAGACTAGATGAACAAGTACTGTTCTTTCTGTCTAGTCTAGTCAAGGGCCACGCTGTATTATATGTATGCTGTTTCTTAGCGTACAGACTTACTGAATCACTGATGGGGAAAAAACATGCTGTCCAGAGAATAAAATAAACCTATGTGCTAACTTTTCATTATATATTGATGTGTAGCATGAGATTGCAGTTTTATTCCAATTAATTGACTAGCTCTATCAATAAAACGTGAATTCCAAGTAAGAAAACACTTCTAAAAGAGGAATGGCAATATTTTCTGTGATTCTTTGAATGTGAGCTGTGTCAATACATTAATCCCAGAATAAGCAGGTTTGGGGTGAACTTTTTCTTTTTGGGTTTTGAATCTGGTAATAGTCATTTCAGTTACAGAAGAGAAGTGTTAGAAACCTTAGATTTCACTTCTACGAAGCTATGTGATCAAAATTTAGGAGCAAGGAATTCTGGAAAAATGTTAAATGTCTTGTGTTTTTATGATGCAGTTTTGTGTTTTTAGCTGAAGCAAAATATGATTTTTTTTTTTTTCCTAATTTACAGACACTTAGGTGTAAAATGTAAAGGCTAATGTGGAATTTTAGGATCCCTGGCAAAAATTCTGGTTAGCAGTGGAACTACTGTTCCAGGAGTCATTTATATCGCTATTGTTCCAAAAGCACAGCTGATAAATGAACAATATTTCATCTTGTGCTTGACTATAAACTGTGTCAGTGAAATCAGTTTTTTGGTGATAAGATCTTGTGTTGCATAGTATAGAAGTTGTACTGAGCTCTCAGATTGAGTTCTTAGCTCTTTAGCTGAAAGTTAGTCTCCAGTTTCTTTTCTCACTGAATACTGGTCTTCATTTTAGTGTGCAAGTTCATTACTGCAGTCTGGGAAGTAATTTTTTTCATTTGGGCTACATTCTGAACAGTTCTGACTGCTGCTGCTGGGAAAGTCTAGGTTCGACTGCTTAAAACCCGTGGGGTTATGCATGTGCTTGTTTTTTAAGGCTGCTTGATGTTACGCTTGTCTCCTCCCTGTAGCATTGGTACTTAATCACCCGTGTGGCTTCAGTCTGAATATATGAACATTTGAAGGATTAATACTTTCACACAGGTGTGTGATAGGTAACAGAAGAATAATGAGTTCAGGTAGAGGATACCTGGTTTTGAACAGCCCCGAGGGGGGTAAACAGTTATTCCTTGTTAATCATGGATGCAAAAAATCCTTCTTTTAGCTGTCTTACATAGTTTACGGGTAATGCACAACACGTTCCTCTTCTTGGAACAGGGAGGAGACCATGAAGGCTGTGATGTTAATCACTTACCAAGGGAATGTGGGACTATCTTACATGAATTATACTTATCACATGTATTTATAATTTTTTAAGAAAAAGAATAAAATACTGCTGTAGTTATTCTGTATTAGCAGGCTTTTGTCAAAGCAACTTCAAATATCCTCTTTAAAAATGTCTCTTGAATCAGAGGTAGACAAAGTCTGTCTTTGAAGACAGCATTTAAAAAGATGCAGTGTTTTAATGGAATTTTAAAAAAATTCAATTATATCTACATTTTGATTATAGAACCCTACAAAATATTTGATAAAACTCTAAGTCTAAGAGTAATATTCTTCTAAAAGCCTTGTCAATGCCTACTATTTATTTTTATTATATTTTATTCATGTGAGTGTCTTTTCTCATGGGACTCCTTTTATAGGTCTAGAAGTCAAATTGCAGTGAGAAGTCCTGTTTGCTCTTTGCAGACCTTTTTACGAATTCCAGGGCAGGAAGGCTGTTTATTTTTCCCACATCTGTTTTGTGCTCATCCTTTGTGGCATTGTTTGCTGGATGCTCTTCTTTCTCGCTTCCTCTGAAATGGGTAATTTGCACTGTTGCGAAATGGTGAAACTAAATCTGATTCTGCAGAGATGTTGTGCCAATGTTTTTGTTTCAAATGGTGTTTTGTGTTCAGAAGCTATTTTAAATGGGTTCTGTAGAGCACTGATGTTAAACTTAAAGCTATACATTTTAGTTTTACTCTGTAAAAATCATATTTATCTGTTGCAGAGCCAGTTCAATTTTTTTAAAATACTGATTTAATATTAGGTGGCCACAGGTGAAAATTGACTTGTCATTACATCTTAATATAGTATATTTGAAAGATTAGCTAAGATGCTCCTTATTTTGATTGCAGAAACCACTCTTTTTTCTGGAATTTTACAGTTAAACTCCAAAATGCATGAGGGATCTGTCTGCAACTTCAGTGACTCATACTGTTACGTTACCTCATTTACTATGAGGAGCCTGGTTGAAACTTCATCAGAAGAAATATCTTATTTTCCTATTTTCTTTCATAGTATGTAGTTCTCTATGCTGGCTTGTCTTTAATAATAGTCTAGACCAGTAATCAAATAAAACATGGCAAAGTCTCCCTTAATTTTTTTTAAGGCACACCAGCTTTTCTGACTTTAGTTTGGTGGGGTGTCTGTACAGGTGCTATAGAAAAATACTCGAGTGAAAACTTACTGTGGTAACTCCGTGCCAGAAAGACAGTTACAAACCTATCAGGACTCTCTGCAGGCCTTGTCTTTCTAAACAATCTGTTCAAACCCTAGCTGAATTCCACCTACTAGATCAGGTTTACCTCCCCTCTTTCTTTGCCTTTTTTTTTTCTTGGAAGTAATCCCAGGTATTGTCACAATCATCCTTGTTTCATTTGCTACTTGAACCTATGTTACTCTTTGGAGGTTTTATAACTTGTTTCCTTCTTTGTCGTGTACTTTATACTATAAAATCCTGTGGAATGAGTCTCACAAGATTATGGAGGCTTGAAGAAGTCTCTGTAGATTGTCTAATCCCATGCCACAGATTAACTCAAGGTCCACCAGAGCAGGTGGCTGAGGGCTTTGAGTTGGGTTTTGAATGTCTCCAGCAATGGAGAGTCTACAGCCTCTCTGGGCAACCTGTTCCAGTGTGTGACCACCCTCACGGTCAAACACTTTTCTTAAGTTGAAATACAGTTTTCCTGTACTTTGATTTGTGCCCATTGCCTCTTGTCCTTTCACTGTGCACCCCTGAGAAGAGTCTGGCTCCGTCTTCCTTGCCTGGGATGGAAGCGCATCACTTATTTATACACATTGAGATATCTCTGAGACTTTTCCTCCTCAGGCTAACCAGCCCCAGTTCTCTCAACTTCTTCCAATGGGACAGGTGCTTCAATCTGCCTCCTTAGTCATCTTAACAGTTCTTCCCTGGACTTGGTCCAGGATGTCCCTGTCTCTTGTAATGGGGAGTCCAGCACTGGGCACAGCTCTCCAGGTGTCTCACCGGTGCTGATTGTAGTGGAAGGACCACCTACCTTGACCTGCTGGCAACGCTTATGATTACAGCCCAGGATGCTGTTGGCCTTTTGTGCACGGACACATTGCTGGCTTCAGTTTAATTTCTTATTCACCTGCGCCTTAGGCCTTGCTCTGTGGTGGTTCTTCCAACTGCTGGTTCTCCAGTGTGTGCTGGTGCATGGGGTTATTCTTCTCCAGGTTCAGGGCTTTCCATTTCCCTTTCGTTGCCCTTCCCAAGCTTCCTTTTCAAGCAATTCTCCAGCCTGTCCAGGTTCCTCTGACAGGCAGTGCACACACCTGGTGCATCACTCATTCTTTCCAGTTTTGTATCATCTGCAAATGTGATGAGGGTGCAATGTGTCCCATCTTCCAGGTTGTGAATGAAGTTTTGAACTGGTTCAATTACTGACCCCTGAGGTGCATCACTAGTAATTGTTCTCCAAATGGACTTTGTGCCCCTGGCCACAGCTCTTTGAACTTGGCACTTGCGGCAGTTTTCAGTCCACCTCACTATCTGCTTTTGTAGTCCGTACTCTATCAGTTTGTCTGTGAATTACTGTCATTATGAATGACAGTGTCAGAAGCTTTACTGAACTCAAGATAAACATCTACTGCCTTCCCCTCATCTGCCAAGTTCCTTGTTCACCTACCAGGCTGGTCAGGTGTCATTTTCCCAGTGTTAAATCCATGCTGACTACTCCCAATCATCATCTTGTCCTTACTGTGTCTGGAATAGAAATAGCTTCTATTTAGCCCCATCGCCTTCCCAGGCATTGAGGTGAGGCTTCCCAGCCTGTAGTTTCCTGGCCTTTACTGTGTTTTTCATGCTTTTTAGTGCTGCAGGCAGAATTAATACGAATAATGACCAACTATTTATAGAAATATCCTTTCTGTTGAAACAGTAAGGAATACAGAAAACAGCAGCCTTAGTTTCTGTCTTCTTAGTGAAAAAAAAGCTTTAAAAAGGCAAAATGAGTATAGACTCTTGACAGCAGAAAACACTGTTCTGCATAATGTAGGGAGAATTGATTGGGGTAGGAGAGGAGTATGGTAATTTTGGACTTGACATCAAACTCGTGGGAGAAGAAAATGAAGGACAGAAAATACCTTAGGTTTCAAGTAATGTACGCTATTTCAATGTAGTATTATAGTTTACAAGTACCTTTCACTGCTTCCTACACAAATAAGAAACTGAGTCTGCAGTAGTGTCCTACTTCTGTTCAGAATTTATTTTTTTCTTATTGAAACAAATATCTAATTTATATTTGAAATTAAATGGAGAATAACTTAGATATCTTTTTTAGCTAGTCACTATTTAGCCTGGAAAATGGAGTCCTACTTAAGTGGTTCTTGACCTGGGGAAAAACTTCTTGGACACCCAAATGCTGTAAGAACGGCCTTGAACTTCTCAGATTCCAGTTTTTACTCATGTGGTTGGTAAACTTGATATTGTTAGGCTTAATGAGATTACGAGTAGTTTTACTAGAGAAATTCTCTTTGCGGAGAACTCTTAATGGAAAAACTGGCACAATCTTTTGCTTAGCTCTTAGCTCTTGGGCTTTCCTCTCACTTGATGACATGCAAGTCACATTCACAGACAGCAGTTGCCAGATGTGTGGAAGTTCAGCAGATTGCGGCTTTGGACATGGATGCACAAATATTTTCTGCCTCTGGCAGATATAGCACAATGTTTTTTGTAGAAAAGTAGTGATTTGCCTTCCTTTCAGATGTAAGTCTTAAGTTAAGCTCTCTATAATTTCTCTGTTGAGGCAATAGGAGTCACTTATTCTGATGCCTGTTATTCTGACCCTATATATTAGGGTCAGATTTTTAGGACATCATACCTAAACCAGCCCATGGAGATGATCTGGGTGCTGTGCACTAGCTTTCTGTTTTGAAGTACTTGGATAATTTTGTAGGTGGATTCTGTATTTCCTGAGCTCATAAAGCCTGAACTGATGGTAGACCTTCCCAGAGGATGCATATCCTTGTAACATCTTGGAACTACTTAAGGAGCCTGATGGGCTCAGTTGTGAGTAGAAAGTGCTCCTGCGTGGTCACACAGAGGTTTGATTACTGACATGTTCTTCCATTTAAAATTGAAATGTAATGAAAACAGGCTTTTGTGCTTTTAAAGTTTATGTATATTTTGCAAACGAGCTTCAGTGAGCTGTTACATGCTATTTTTGAATGGGTGTAATAGTAATTTCCTCTGCTGACAAACAGAAGGCATGGATATGCTCCTTTGAAGAATGCAATTTCTAAGTTGTGCAGTGCTGTGTGCTACTATGCGCAGATAGCGTATTTACTTCTCTTGGCTACCGTTGGAGGAGGAATGAAAAATAATGAATTCTGCTATCAATAATCTTGTGCGAGTTGGAAGCCTTCTATCCTTTTTTTCTGAAGCAATGGTGGTGGAATAAAATGCATCTGTGCCGTGTATTTAGAGTTTTGGAAGGCTCTCATTCTCTATGCACCCAATGGGATAGGCTGTTTCTAATTAAAGAGTACAGCTGATTTATAACTTGCTTGGAACAGCTTTTAACTTTGAGTAGTTCTCAAGTTATCTTTGAGGGCTTCTTTTGTCCTATGGGGTCTATGGGTAGAATTGCATCTACTTGAACTAAAACCCATTGGAAAATTACTTAGGTGGGACAAAGTAGCAGCCTTCCAGTGCTTGTGAGGTGGTTATGGAAAAGCTCAAGCCAGGCTCATTGCTGTGGTGAGCCAACGAGCATAAATCAAAGTGGGAAGTGTAACCGCACATATGGGCAAAACTTCTTCACTGCAAGGACAGTCAAGCACTGGAACAACTCATTTGCCCAGAAAGGCTCTACAGTCTCACACAGCTTTTCTGGCTGTATGTAGTTGATATAGTGGGATCAGAAGCAAGTTAACAGTGAAGGCTGTAACAAATGGGTGTGAATTATAGCAATTATAGATGATTACATTGTACCCAGTGCAATCAAGATTTTTTTTTCTCCCTTCCTCCTCCATGCATGATTGCTACTGGATCATAGTTATTGTGGCGTGAAAACTTGAGAGAGACATCAGGATGGATTTGTGGCATGGCCAGACTTCTGTGGGTTAGGATATGTTGCTACTGGGAAGGTAATGTGCTCTCCCTGCAGTGTACACCTCTATCTGTCATCATTTACATATCCTGTGGCTGCATGCAGAAGACAAGTACAACTCAGATGTATGTCAATTTTGACTAAAATAACCTGTTGTTTAGAACCACTAGCTCAAATCAAGCCACACTTTTTTGCTTTAATGTTGTCAACTTCGAAGTGTTACTTATTCTTTGTCTGTTCTTACTTTTTATCTGCCTGTTAGTATTGAACTTCCTTTAATGAGTATTTTCACCTGCTCATTTGTCAAAGATTTTTTTTCTTTGTCCCTAAATCCTTTTGTATACTTCTACCATCACTTTGCTTGGGAGATGCTTTTCTAGTCTTTACTGTGTCTAGAAGACTGAGCTCTGGGAGCTTTAAGCTGAAGTATTTGAAATGCTTTGTATACTTTAGGTAGTATGTGGACTTTGCCTGAATTCATCATAAAGAGCTCAAAAATTTACCTATGTTTGCCCAGTCTCTTCCTAAAGATGCATTCAGCAACAGAAGAAAAAAATTATGTATATTTGAATTGCAACTTGAAAGGATTATATGGTATTGGAACCTCATCCGTTTATTTCTGGACACTACCAAAGGACTTTACAGTCCAAGTAATTGCAATGTTAGAAGAGATTCTTCAGTACATTTTCTGTTGCTCTCACACCACTAATGCTTCATCTCCTCTGAGCTCTCTGCTTGAGAAACACAAATATTTGTAGCTCAGTTGGAAAGCTGAATAGTAGCAGTATGGAATATCTTATCCTTGTTTCTCAGTGCTTCACTTTAAGCTTCATCTCAGTCCTGGGAGAGCAGTTCAGTTGGTGAAACTTCTCGTATTGCCCCAGGGGAAACATGGTTTGCTAGGTAGCTGTGCTGAAGTGTCTGCCAACACACATTGAAAGAAGATGTGGTGGAGTGTTTCTGGTTGTTTTTACTCGAAGTAGCTGTAGTTCTTTAAAACCTACAGTCTTGGATTCTGCCATCCACTGTGCTTGCCTTGGGTTTCAGCTCCAGGGAGAAAGGGGTCACATCTTTCTCACTCACTCTTGTTGCAGTATGTTTGTGTGTTCTGGATAGGTGTTATTTCAGACAAAATTAAGCATCAGGTCACCTGAAAAAGTGGAACTGTTGAGGAACCATGTAAAATAGTGAACCATTTTAAAATAGTTATGTATTTTCTGGACTACTTGTGTGGCTCTTTCCAAAGATTAGAAACTCTTCATGGTGACCATTGAACGGGAAACTGTTGTGTACTGTGATACTAGGCTGTTGTTTCAGACTTGCTCTGCGTACTTTTTCCCATTCTCTTATGTTTTCATGGCATTTTTTTAGAAAGAACTACCTATTGTAGTCTTGAAAAATGTATTTCAGTGAAGTCCAGTTCATAAAATCTCCATATAGAAAACTCAGCAAATTGACTCTTTTAAAAGCATCTGTTATAACTTGTAAAGAGTAGCTGAAGGCTCTTTCTGAAGTATAGTAAAAGATATATTTCCCATTATTGCCTTCATGAAAATTAATAATGTTTTATGTTCTTGGTCACAGGCAATAAGAAATTGTCAAATTTTTGGTAGAGGAAGCTTAGTTCTAAAAGAAAATTCAGTGACTGGGATGAAGCTATTCAAAATAGGAGATACAAAATGCAGGATTCCTAAGAGATTAGTAATTTGACTTGTGTATTCCCTCAATCTGTGTAGTGTTCGAAGAACAAATATTTTAGTCTTGTGAAAGGCAAGGTAAAATCGCGTGTTGAAACACTAATTTGAAGTGCCAAGCTCACTTGGTAGAAACTGTTGAGACATGAGGGTAGTGATGTTTATTGCTAGTTTAATTAATGAAATTGATTTATTGTCCATAACTTAGATTTGAAAGTGTGTACACTGACAGGTGCATCAGTATGGTAAAGGTATACTCAGTTGTGTGGTCCATGTGAACTGCAGGTAATAACAGAAACTCCTGATCTAAGGTATTAACTCTTTGTATAAGAAGTTAAATAGTACAGTAAGTATTTTGCCTGTGAAGTATCCTTCTGAGTGATTCTGTGTGTCCTTGTAAGACTGTTGTTGCATTTAGTGAAAGGTAGCCTGCCTGACAAACTTGATCATCAATTAATATTATGTCATTGTACTACAGAGCCTTTTTTTATATTATATGAAGCTTCTACAAAAATACAGATACTGAGTAATTTCATTGCCCTTTCAGTAACAGCTCATCATTATTGTCTAGTGTCCAAACTTAATAGCTGTTAAGAAATATCGACAGAGATTATTGTCCAGAAGAGCTAATTAGAGACGAACTTTTTAAAGTCTTTATTCTACACGTAATTTTGGATATGTAGTCACAGATTTAGAGGTTTAAGTCTCTATTTAGCTAGGAGAAGTGGTGAATGGATTTTGTTTCTTTTTTTACTTAATCATTTGTTCATTTGTTTCCTTTTCAAAATCTCTTTGTATTGCAAATGTAACTTAGTTTGAAACAATTGTCTTCTACTTCAGTTTTGTGGTCTTGGCATATACTTTTATGCGTGAATTTACTAAAGGTCAGAAAAATGTCTGTTTTAAGTGACCTGATTTTGAAAATACAGTAGATGCAGAAGCAGTAAAATGTATCACTTTCTTGTATTTATGTAGGTATGGTTTTCTTCTGAAGTAATGTTCAAATCAGAAGTCTCCCACTAGTCATTAACTTATAGCTCTATCTTTCCTTTATATGGAAAATTTTCCTTCTACTAATTTGGAAATGTGATTTGTAAGATCAAAATCCAGATTTTTTTTTTGTTGTTGCTGAATTAGGATTTTTTTTTTGTCATTACTAAGATGCATTGTCACTTGTTTCTCTTATCCCAGCAGTGTAGTCTTTCCTTTTCTGGTCCTTTCACTCTAAATTTTCTTTTAATCTCTAAATGGATGATTTAGTTTTCTTCTGCTTAGAGAAATCAGGATTTCTGATGCTCGACTAACAGAAGGGAACCTGACATTAAGACTGGCGAATTATGGATATCTAGAACTCAAAAAGCTGACTGCTTGCTTGTCACTTGAAGAGCGGTAGCAAACGTCTGTGTGCATAAAAATATTTCTCAGATTGTTTCACTCTCATCAGTAGTCACATTGAGCTCTAAGGGAACAATAACTAAGTGAACTAAACCATGGAGCTGTGTAAAATCAGATTTTTAATGTCTGTGTGTATCTACATGGGAATTTCTGGAAAAGCCTTTAAACTGGAAAGACCTTTATATGGAACAATGTTCATGAAAAATTAGCCCAGAAAGGCTAAACAGGTTTAATTATTTAAGTTCAGCCCTAGTACTAACAAAGAGGAAAATCTGAGCCTTTATGAAATTCTAAAACTTAATTTTGCAAGACTGATGCCCAGTATATTTTTTCACCTTGTGGAACGTCTTGATAGCAGTTTATTGATGCGTGTAGTGTAATCACTGTAGCGATTATATTTTTATATATATATGTGTGTGTGTGTGTGTGTATATATCAGATAGTCCCATGCAGTCTGGTTTCCACAAGTGCCTTGAATTACTGTTTTGACAATTACCATACATTGCAAACTGTGACTTGTGATAAATTTTATGGGACACAACAGTTTTTTCCAGTAGGCTGCTTTGCTCGAATGGCAGGTGGCACGTGTGGTACATTGCTTAAAAACAACCAAAAACCTCTTTTGAGCTTGACTTCTCGACTGGGATGACCGTATGCTCCAGGGCTGTCACTTACACAAGGTAGAAAGAATAATCTGCATTATAGGTTAAAAGATGATGAAGACAGAATATACTTGCCTTGGCTAGTGGTTGTTCTGTTGTCCATGGTATAATTCAGTGGGCTTTGGTCTTGTCACCTCACTCTGAGCAGCTGTGACCCTGGTCAGCATGCTCAGTGAGAATCTTCACAGACAAATGGGCACCTTCCAGATTTCAGCTGCAGTTTTTTCTTTAGTACGCTGTCTTACATACAACTGATTGGGTTCTATTTTTTAAATTTGGCTTCCTCAAAGTTCCTTTCTTTACAGTTAAAGAGAAAAACCTGCATGAAAAAACCTCCTTGTAATGCCAAATATAAGCTTGGGTTTTTTTTGACTTCTGTTTGTTCAGGATTTCTGTAACGGCTTCCTTTGCTTTTTAAAATTTATATAAATAGGTTATATGGATTTTTAGACATAATACTATCTTGTTACTCAAAGTGTGTGCATTTGATACATAGTCCCTTGAACCTTTTCATGGTCACAAAATGTCTATCTGCTTCATTAGACTAAGAGGAACGTAGAGTTGGTAGGGAATTGCATTTACACTGCTGATTTTGTGTTTTTAGCTTTCACGTTGTTTATGCAGGAGGGAGTCCTGACTTAGTGATTGGTTCACACTGCAGAGATTCAAAATCTTTCATAAAATAGGTAATATGGTCTGTTGGGGGAAACCAGAAAATGTAATTAGTCCATGGTAAATTTACTACTGGACCATGTCTCCGCTAATGGACCTTTCTGGTCTTTAAAATCAGCTTGTTACAGCACTGGGATTCCAACTCAAAGTGGTTGCATTGCATTGCTGTAGCATTTGTAATTTAACACAACTTTTTCTTTTTCTTTCCAAAGGCGCCTAAACAGAAATAACCTCCAGTTGCTTTCTGAACTGCTCTTTCTGGGGACCCCGAAGTTATACAGGCTGTAAGTAAGCATGGCCCAATAACTATTATTTGGGAAAATTTGGATTTGGTCTGTTGTTGTGTCTTGTATTAGGATTTTTGTCTTTTGCCTCAAATAGATCTAAACCGTGTCTTGAAACATTGGTGTTTTGTTTAAGCTGAGTACTTTCTTTGACTGCTTTGCAAGATTTTTTAAAAATTTTATTTTACATCTAGGTCAGATACTGATACTTGTGTGGGAGTATTGTCACTGATTCCCACTTCTGTAAGGAAGTTTTTCAGAAAGAATACTTTGACTTTCCTTTTCTCTTGTTTGGGTTTTTTTTTTTAATAGTTTCTGTGTTAAAAGAAATAAAAAATGCTTGTGGAGATTCTGACCCAGAGATGCAGCACTGTATAAGCACTTTGGTTTTGTGGTGTTCTGCTTTTGTGGCTGTACACACTTAGCCAGAAAAATGATAGCATTGGCAAATAAATGCTAGGTCTGTAGAGAAGTCTCTCCTGTGTCCCATCATAGAGAAGACAAAGCTAGTAACTCAAGATCTGGGAAGAAAAGCTATTAAATGCTTTACCTTAAATAAAAATGACAACAAATTGAGTAACAAGTTTTTGTTTTGATTGTATTACTTGGTTTGATAATGTTTTACTCTTGGCAATATTTTAAAATAAATGGTTTGAGACGTTGTCCTTTCTAAGGAGCCACTTAATTCTGTTGCAGTTGAAATGTGGAATAGAGTTTAGATTCTGGTTTATTTGAACAAAATAAATTGTAAGGTGTCTTTAAGTTACAGTATGTGTTATGCAAGGGATAACACATGACATGCTTAAGTGGGCTTTGGAAGGGTTGTACCAATTCAGCCAGTTTTAATTAGATATGTATTTGAGACAGTTCTTTAGACTCCAGGTGAGATTTCTGCTGTCAAAATTGATGGCTAATACTGGGTTTCATCACTTGTGTGCTTGGAAAAAGAAAAGTGAAGGTGGAGGAAAGTGGGATTCCTCTTGTACCCCTTTAGTATATGGAATTATGTTTGAGAACAAATGTGATATTTAAGCTGTTATTTTTAGTTGATTTTTATTTTACTATTGTGAAAGAACAGTTCTTTTCTCCCTTCTTATAGCAATATACAATGGAAAACTGAAAATTACTCTTATTATTGTAAACATTTATCTTTGTGTATTTTGTTTTATTCCTTTGCCTTGGATGTATACTTTGTTTCCAGAAATTCCCTGTAGATATAATGAGTTGTTAAATGAAAACAGCCAGAAAGCTGCTGAAGGCTTTTTTTCCTGACAAACAAAAATATTTTGCTCTAGTATAATATTATAATATATTCTAATATGGTATTATATATTAACAATTGAGTCTCTTATACTTTCCATCGGCTGGGATAGAGACATTACTTCTATCAGGAAGGAAACGAAAGGGATTTCTGATCATTTTATTATTTCACCTCTAGTGTGGTGATTGCTACCTAGATTCATATAAAATAGAAACGAGCCATAATTTGCGGGCAAAAAAGGGATACGCACTTCAGTCAAAATCATATTTGAATCTATTTTTTCTCAGAATTGTGCATTTGATAGGTGCTAGTTTTAAATCTATAATGTCCTTTGACATAAAGCACACAACTGCTCATAGTGTATATGGAGGAAAGTAAGAGATCACTGGCTTCACAGTATTAAATTTCCTCTGCCTAAGGGTTATTGTTGATCAGACCATGAAAGTGAATGTCTGGTTATAATGTATTCATGTTTAAAAGAAAATATGAATGATAGTAAAAAACTACAGCTGCTTAGCACTAAATTTGTAATAAAAAAAAAGTCAGGCCAACAAAAGCCCTGATGTTAGTTAAATGCTTGCAGTCAGTTTTCAGAAAATATGTAGCTTGTTCCCTTTGAAGAGTCTAAAGTGATATGGTTTTTTACATGTATCATAGTATATGCTTAGGTGTATTTACATCCCAATAAATATTTTTCTAAGGAGAATTAAAGTTCTCTAAACATGATCAATAATAGCATATATTTTGCTTTGGGTTTAGTATTTATTTTTGGCATTTAACAGCTAATCAAACAATGTGTGTACTGCGAGGTTTCAACATACTATTGAGCTTCTGTGAATAATAATTACCATTTGACCCTTGGCTGTAAATGAGATGCCAGGTGAAGAAGCACATATGCTTGTTGTGTAGGCTAAATGCAATATAAAAGAAAGAGGTTACACTGTATATGAATTATGATTCGACACAGTTGGTTGCCGCCAGCGGCCGGCTATGCTTTCCCTTTGCTGTCTGCTCCAATTTCTCTTTGGACGGGTTGAGAGAGCACTGCGTGTTCAGGTCAAGATGTTTGCCTAGAAATAGTAGTACAGTTGCAGCTGTGTTTGCTGGAGCAGGAGACTAGTTTAAATAGCATTACCATTTATCCAGTCCATTAACAGAACTCTGTAAAATAATACCAACTCTGCATAAACTACAGGACAGTGTAATAAAATTACAAGCACTTGTTGACAGATGGGAAGTGTAAGTAAAGGAAAGCAATAGGTTGAGAATTTAAAAGAGACAGTGCATTATTTTCTGTGTCTAAAGACACTTAATTTCAAAGGTAGTTAAATTATTTTTCAGGCTACTTTCTTTCCAGTTTAGCAGCCTTCCAAGAAATCTCCTGGAAGTAGTTAAAATGGATAATTTTAGTCAAAACAGAAACTGATTTTCCCATTAAGAGCTATCTACAAAGGTGTTTTGACATAAATATTTCAATAGGAAGTAGTTAATGCTAAAAATAGTATGAAGAGTGCTGTAAGGTATATTAATCTTGCCTTGCAAGCAATCTCTCAAAGCACAGTGTACATGAACCTCTGCTTTGATGCAACACCATTAAAATAAAGGCGCCGCTGTAAATCCCCTGGGATGATAATATAAGTTCTTGCTCAACAAGTATTCCTCAAGGAGGAGATGCATTCTTTGGTGACCCGTGTGCCCGCTCACGCTAAATTGTGTAGCCTCGGGGATGGTACCTTAGCACAGAGAACTACTAGAGCCTAGTGAGTGCTTATCTGAGGCAAATAGATTTTGACTGCTTACTTTGGCGGGTTAGATCACAGTTCATTGATTGCCGTTTGCTGCAGGACACCGAGTGCTGCGCCCAAGCTGTTTGAAAAATCAGTTTTAAAAGACACCTTTATTAATCAGTGGGATGTAAAGGTTATTGAATTACATGCACAAAGCTTGTCCCTTTTGATTTACATTTCTTGCGCTTGGAATGCGGTTAAGTTTCCTTACCGACTAATATCTGCGGTATAATTTAGGCAATGTTGGCTTTAAAAAAAAAAAATCAACCTTTGTAGTGAATGTGGTCTTATATATGTTTTTCTTCTAATATGTGTACTTGAAGGTACACACTGTGAGTGTTTCTCCTCTAAAGGGAAAAAACCCCAAAACTTAATGTAGTCTGATTAATAAGTATCACTTTTGAGATGTCTGTTATTCCTAACAGCAAATAATTACAGGGAAGAAGTACTAAACATCAAAAAAACTTAAAAAAAATTATCTTAGGCCAGAACAACAGCACCAGCAGCTACAACAACAAAACATGCCGTATGGGGGGCCCTTGCAAAAATTCCTCCTGAATTAATTTCTGCCAGCTATGATTAAAGTGTGTGGTACTAGATGTGTCAGACACCATAGTTCTCTGCTTCATTTTACTCTTGGCCTCTTTGGCCCCTGCCACAATAAATCCCACAATGGTTGGGCAGGAATTGCAGGTTACAGTTGCCAGGGTTACCGTTGTCCGGCCGGACCGACATCATTACTCATCCCGGCCGGCAGCCCCAGCCCGTGGCCGCTCCCGGCGCGGGGAGCCGGCGGCCCGGGGAACTTCTCCCGCTGGTTCTCGGTGCGGTGCTGGAGGTGCCGTTTGCATCGCTTGCTGAGCGTTGTTTTGCTTTTACCTTTGCCGAGAGAGAAAAAAAGAAAAAAAACCGCAAAACAAACCACATCAGATAGGAAGGAATAAAGGTAATAAGATGGTGCATGGAAGGTGCTAGAACAAGGACTTTTAAATGTTTTTAAGTGCTGGACTCCCTATTGTTAAGGTGTAATTTATGATTTTGTAATACTTCTTTTAACAGTAATCATGGTAAGTGGGACTATGGTCCTAATTTTGTAGAAAAGACACTTATCTTCAGTCTGAATCCATTTTAACAACTCAGTAAAGGAATCGCTCATTAGAAAAATGCTCATTATCTCAAAACCTCTGAAATATTCCAACTGAAAACACCTGCTCTGGATGTTAAATCCAATGAGGAGCAAAAATGAATTTCCTCTTTTCAAAAGGCAATATTGAAGAATTTTTCTCTTTTCCAGAGTACGTTGTTAACGGAACTGCTGTCAGCTAAGCGCGGTGGGTTGGTTTCCACTGTGCTTCAGTAACATTACAGTGTGCTCCACTTTATTGTAGATGTGGGCTGGATGGACAACCATTTAACAAACATTTATTCAAACATGAATTATGAAGCCCCCTTGTTGCTATATCCTCCCCAGGATGGTGCGTTGAGGTATTTTACTCACTTGTTTGAGTTTTTATGATTTATTATGGTGTTTTCTAGCAGCATGCACACAAGGCAACTCCATTACTTTTTTCATGTGATAGAATTAAATCTTATCATTTTAGAGCTAACAATTCTAATGCTAGTTATTTTTTAAATACTGGCATTATTTTGTTAGCATCACTCTTGAACTGTGACTGTAGTTCTTAGAATGTAACCTATATTTTAAAATAATTGTTTAGTAATGAGATACTGCATATTAGTGTAGGTATAAATGAGTATACAGTTCTGGCTTTGTGGTATTGTAAGCCAGTAATTAAAAAGAAATATTTAATATATCAGGCATTACTAATTATTTTTGCCGTGTGGAAGCAGAGTTATTGGTTTGCTACATCAGTGCACTTTTGCTAACGAGAGGTCTTATTGCCCCAGTATGGAACGTTTTCCGGGTGAATGTGGTCCCTTATGCTGCATGGCCACTGCCAGTTACGGTTCTGTGAGTTTATTTTTGCTATAATCCCAATATGTAGACAGAAAGGCCTATCTAAAAAATAAAAGAATTAATGTGTTTTAAAAATATTCTTGTTGAGGTTCATTGCCTGTAAAAATAAACCAAAGTAACTCAGAGCACCTCTGTGCTAGGTTTGTAGTACCTCTTCTCTGGCATTCATTTCTGGTATGGAATACCTAGGAGATAAATTTTTGTGAGACATTATAAAGACTGTTACTTCTGTAACCTGCTCATTTTTAATGTAAAGACAAAAGAGAATCGGGAGCTCGAAGACGTCTCACAATTTGACTCACGTGTGCATCTTTTTTCTGGTCCTACCACCACTTGCTTCTACCTTGAGCTTTCATTCTCTGCTACAATGTTTCAAAATTGAAAACTCTGTCATCTCAAGGTACTGAACAAAACAAAAAACCCACCACTATAGCTTTGCTTCAGACGTAAGCCTTACTTATATGGCAGGATGGCATGTTAGAGATTTTTGGAAGTGCTGCAAAAATGCTTGCCATTCATCAGGTAATTGAGTTTTTGAGCAAAGGAGCAAGTATTGCTTACATGCATTTGGTGTACAACTTGCAGTAGCTATATCCTAGCAACAGCAAGCATTCAGCCTTAGATTCAGCTGAGTGGAAATGTTGGTAGAACCAGAAAGAACTTTTGAAATGTAGTCAGAAAAAAAAAAGTAAAATGTATTATCACTCTGTGCAATTATTGGACTTCAAACTTCACTATGTTACTCTTCCTGCCCTTTGTTACAGCATCTCTTAATCTGCAGGCCTTTCCTGAGCTATGCTTTCTTTTGCATTTGCACGTCACCTCTATGGTGCTGTGCAGGAAAAAAAATGGTGTAGCAAATATAAAGAAATCAGGTGAAATATTGTTACTGGAAGTAATAGTATGAGATGTTTGAAATTGGAAACAAACTATTTTATTGTGAAATGATGCTATCAATGTGGATTGTTATAGTTTTTACTTTTGAGATAATTGGAAGCCATCTTTGAATTGCAGTCGAATTTGCCTTTATTTATTTAATTATAAAAACATAATTTTGTTGTTTTTTTAAAAGCAATATTTCTTTGCTATTGGATAAAATGGCAAATTGGATTAACTGCTGGGCCTGTAAAGTAATTCTCATCTGGGAAGATCATTAACTCTTACTCTTATGTAAGCTGCATTAAGTGATATAGCTGACTAATTTCAGCAAAAGGCATCTATAGGGATATCCAGGAGCTGGACTTTGAACCTTGTGGGTCCCCCCCAACTCAGAATATTCTGTGATGCTTATAACTATTTATTTTTTCATTAGAAGAAACATTCCAAAACTGTTCAGTCAGTTTTCACCTTAATTGGAAGTTGTTTGCTTGTTGTTTAACATAAAATAGGACTTCTAGCAATTCTTCTCAACCAACATAAATATCTGTGTTATTTAAAAATTTTTATGCTGTTAGCTGCTGGCGTTTAAATGTGTCTAATGTGAAAACATGAATCATATTAATTACTCAAGCCATAGCTCTATTTAAATAGTGTGGTGGTATTCAGAGTAATTGAGAGGCCTACTTTAGGTATTGTGGTTTTGGTACTTTGACCCCAAGCATAAATAATTATCTTCTGTGTCTTTGTTGGCATGATAGCAGTTAAAGCAGAGAACTGTGTTTTAATACGAAAATAAAAGTAGCTGGTTTTGGGTAACCTGTAACCGTATTCACGTCCAGTCTGAATCAGTCCCTGGGTTGTTCCTGGAGGGTTGACCTTGAAAGCTTTGGTAAATTGTGATACAGGAAACCTTTCAGTCAGGAGTTAAGTAGGAAACTGAAACTCAGTGAAGGAAGTAATGAAAAGTAAAAAAGCATGTCAGAGGAATTGCCATTATTATGTGGTGCAGAAACATGGTGTGAAATGTTATAAAGAGGACATCTGTAAGTCTTGGCTTGCACAGAGTGGACATTTAAGTGCAGCCGTGTCATCTGGATTAAAAAAAAAAAAGAACAGAAAAGAGGAATAAATCAGGCCAAGGGAAAATTTGAAAGTATAGAGGCTTGTTCCTATGATGGTAGGTTTCTTCTACAAGTGGAAGATTAAAGCCTAAAGTAACTGAATAGCTGAGAAAAATCCAAAGAAAAGTTGATTGCTTCCCCTCCAACAGTTCCAATGGATTGAAAAAAGCCTAATTTAAAGTTCTGTTTGTTCTGTGTCTTAAACCATCAGAATTTTCTTTTAGAACTGGGGGAATTCTCTGGAAGAGAAAGAATCCAAGGATAAAAAGTCATTGCAGGCCAACAATTGTTCCTAATCCTCACAAAATGCTGGAGAAATTAAATTTATTCTTTATTGCTCAAAGTGTTACCTAGGTCACTGGGCGATGGGAAAATTGAACTGGAAGTCGAGTAGGCACAATCTTTGTTTTGTGTCTAGATGCTTAACCTTAGACACGACAAGGCATCTTAGTGTGTTGTGGGAACTCGGTTCAGAGTATTAACACCAGGACGTTTATTACCCTGGATTTATAATAGGCTATGCTGTCAGTAGATGAAAATGTTGTGTTTACATTTCAGTGTTAAATGATCATTTAATTAACACCTAAGAGAAAAAAAAAAAACCAAAAAAAACCCTTGTGAAATTCTTAGCAGCTTTTATTGTTGGTTTCCGTGGAGGTTTTAATATCCAAGTTATGCTGCGGTTGCTTCTCTAATACAGCTAGAAAAGACATTTATGAATGCAATCAAGAAGGACAGACAGTTTAACCCCTGTTGACCCTTCACCCTGAATGTTGATTTATATAGCATTTTAAATGCGTTGAATTTGTTTTAAAGCTTCTTTAAAGTTACTCACACAGCATTCAAACAACACATGCATTTTTCCTTTTAAAAATTTTTCCCAGAGTGTACATTTTTAGAAAGAGTATAGTTAGTTTTTCTTAGAAAATTACTAATGTATATAGAATTTATCAACAAAAATTTTATTGTAGTTAAAAAAAATAAAGTTGTCGTTTTGCCGGATTTGTCTATATGTTCTTCGTAAGTACATACAAGATTTTATGAGAAAAACAAAAAAGGACGTTCGAAGCAGACTTCATCTCGTGTTCTGGTTGCAGTAGCTACTGTCTGAATTCTTCAAAAAGAATAGGGAATTGGCAAGGGAAAGAACATTACTACAAAATTGCGTATCCACTTTACACAGCACAGATCTACTTCCATATGTTCCACTGTATCAAAGTCAAGGCAATCTAAAAGGTTTAATTTGCTCTGAGTCCTTCATAATGCTTTTTGTTGTAGTGTTGATCTGCAAATGCTTTCTGCAATAATGTTGCCCTAGAAAACATGTTTGAATAGTTTTTTTTCCATCCTAGATCTAATGCTAGATGAAATGCTCTTTGTTAAAGAGCAGATGCTTTTCAACTGATGTGTTTTAACAAGCACACTGTAGTAAAAATTGAAATTACATATAGGTTTAGAGATTGGTTTGGGGGTTGTTTGTTTATTATTTGGTCTTTGCTCAGGGAATAAACCCCACAACTTCAAAGCATGGTAAGAGAGTAATAATAAAAAGCCCAGCACAGCTTAAGTCAATTATTGATGATCCACAAATTTTATTGTATTCTTTTTGTTGTTCCTCATGATCATATCCTTCTCACATGTCAATAACTGAGCTAGAAAATGCAGATGGAATCTGCTGATACAGTAAATGTTCTTTTTTTTTTTCATGCAACTGACATAAACCATCTAACACTTGATGAAATATTACAGCTGCAGTGAGACTTCTATCTGCCAGTGGGATCTTAATGTGTTTCAAACTTCTCTGAATATATTTATTAAGTTGAAATTTAGTATTCAGATAGAGACTTGTATTTGCTTTTGTCTGAAATATTGGAGCATTTACAGTTAAAGCAGTTTATTGCAATTTCAGTCCTTTCTTCAGTGTTTTTAATTGAAAAATAATCCTGCAATATCCATTTCTGAATTGACATGTTGGATGAAGAAGCCTTAGGATATGCTTAGGATAGATAAGAAAGGCTTACCCTGTGCTACGTGCAGCTTGCTCTCTCCTCAGTCCTGGTAGAGCATGTAGGTTTGCCGTGCTGGTGAGTGATTGATTAAGACGAGTAATGTGTACAGGAAGACTTAGGCTCCGCTTTCTACATGCAGACCAGCAAACTTCAGCTGAAGCTACATTGAACTGTTTGGGACTCGGAGGCATGGTGGGAAGGCCACATAAATCATCTAAGTACCAATTAAAGGGACTCTCATTATGGTAAGGAAAGTGCCAATATTTTAAGTGCAATACTTGGTCTCGGAGAAGAGCTGAAGCCAGGGCTGCAGTGATGAACAACCCAGACTGTTGTCCTGATCCTTGTAGCTGTTGTAAGGGTATTGGAGCCAGGGCTGGTGGCTTTACTTGGGAAAGGCTGCTTATGAATGCCGAGCAGAGTTTATTCTCTCTCTCAGACACTTGAGAGGCCTATTCTGCTAATGGCTGTTCAGACCCACCTCATGGGGAATAAAGCTGGGACTTGCAGAACTCTTTTCATCTTTACAGCCAAGCCCAGGTGCAGGCCCTCCCTGGCTCAAGGGTGTTTAAAGGACCACACTCTGAAGGCTTCTTTCCAGGGCCCTTAGTCTTTAGGGGGAAGAAACAAGGGGCTGAACTGGGGGGGTACTTCTTTCAGTTAAGCACTCCTTGAGGATTTGCAGGGTAGTATGTACAAGAGACAAAAATCTTTGCCTCTTTTCATTTCTCCTTCTGTCCGGACAGTTGAATGCTATTTTTATTTTTGCTATGAATGTGTAATCCACACAATTGTAAGGAAGGGCTGCTCGTACTTTATAAGGTAGCATGTACAAAGAGAGGTTTGGTGGCAGCTGTTCAATGCTTTTAGTACTTTAACATGGGGGAGATAGAAGAAACATCAACTCATCTTTTTCCCACTTCTGTGGCTTTTTGTGGGAGTGGTGGATAGCTGGCAGGGATTTAGATAGTTGATTGACCCTGAAACTGCAAAGGTTGCATACTGAGTTTGATAAGACCCACAGGGAAGAGTTGCAATGAAGATAGGATAACAGCTAATGTAATGAAGGTGGATTTGTAGTAGCTGCTTCTCTGAATGCAAAGTTACGGAAGGCTTATTAGAGAGAAAAGAATGCAAATGTGCATCTAAAAGAGGGAGAAAAGAATTTGAAAAGCTTAACAGAACTAAAGAAAATTATTTAGATGAACTGAAAAAATGGCACTGACACATGTATACTGCATGAAAGCAGTGATCATTTCTGAGACTGGAGGAAATTCCTATCTGGTCCTTACTACTTCTGCATAAATGGTAAACCTAGTCAATGATTAATTGATTCTGTCATATTCTGTGTTCTTTATGAATTGTGCATTCTTTGCAAAAGGCAAGAGGCTTAATTCCCTTCTAGATTTTAATAATGTCTGTACATTCAATAGAGCAAATACTTTTGTGTAACTCTCCTATGCCTTAACTTGTTATAACAACAGTACTCTCCTCATCACTTCTGTGCCTACAACACAATAAAAATACCACTCAAAAAGCTGTAATTTTTATGTCAGAGTCATGTCTAAAAATGACAAAGCAGAACTTTTGTGAAGTGGAGAGCCTACCAAATCTGCAGAGGAATGCTTTGCTACTTGATCTCTAGTACAGTGTTCATGTCAGAGGTGCAGAAGTCAAAACTACTCATTTGGCACAGAGTACAGAGATGTCTCATGGCAAAATTTGAGTTTTGTGTGTAAGTTTAGCAGATGCCAAATTTAGATTTCACCTGTTAAAAAATCATAACCACAGTGTTGCTCTTCCTCGGCTCACCAATGAGGGTGGCCACGCACATTCAAATTTGAGGCTTTAAATGCCAGGCAGGTCATCTGCACCGTTCTGGCTGATAACAGTGCCTCTATCTGTGTAAAGGAAGAGAATCTTTCACCATGCGGTAAGTCTCCTTGGAGTAGGAAATAATCAGAAAATTGTACAACTGTTTTAAGTTCTAAAATAAAGATTGCTGTTAGTAAAATTTGTTCAACTAGCATGCCATATTAAGATGAAACAGTTTTGCAACATGCAGTGTAATATCACCTTTGAAGTCTTGCATGTAAAACTGTATACTCTGTTCAAAGGTGCTGAGGCATGGCCAGTTGTGCCACATATTACTGAAGTTTTAGATACTGGGGTGAAGTATTTATTTGGTCTATTGTCTTGTAGTCAGTTGATTGCTGATCTGAACTGTGTAAACAGCACACCAGTAAATTTTGGTAGAGGAAATAATACTGAGGGATTTAAATTGAAAAAAAGAACTGTGCTGGAACTATTTCTTCTGTGGATATGGACTGGAGAATGTGGGAAATACAAAATACAGCAAACTAAAGATTGTGATCACTGGGGAAAAAACTATTGTGAGAGACTTAATGATAATAGCTGTAAATGTGCAGCATGGAACAATAAGGTCATGTGTATGTATCAAAGGCACTGCAGGAAATGGAAAAGAAAATATTTCTAACTGTGTTATGGAGTTTTGCAAAACTGATGGTGATGTGGTTTGCTTTGCTAGTTAATGTTTTGGGCTGTTCACTTCAAATGAATATTTTTTTCCTTTTTGTTACAACATTAAAAATACTTCGCTAATATTTTGGCTAAACTGAGTTTTTTTCTGTTCTTGTAAATCAGGTTGCAAAACCTATTTTGTCTTTTTCCTCGGTCAAATGAAAGAAAACAGAAATGGATTTCAGTTGAAGGGAAGGCTTTAAAATTATTATGTGCTGTTAGCCTGTTTAAATTAGTGGAATAGCAAAATAATGGCAGTATCATGTGTGCGTGTATATTGGGAAGAACAAAAAGCAAAACTGGGAGAAATGTAGTTGAATTAGGAAATTGATTGGTCAAGAAAGGATTTCTGAAGGGAGTTGCAAGTTTTTGAAATGGGTGACCTAAGAATGATCATTTGGTGTATATTCAGCATTGAAGTAAAAATAATAATAATAATACTCCCAGATACACAAATTCTTATTAAAGAAATGGAACAGGACAGTTTGCTGGAATAATAAATTCAAAATATTTAACTCTTAGGAGTAAAAGGGGTATTGGATTTTCTCTGTAGTAGCTGAAAATCAAAGCTTTTTCTGTGATTTATTTTGTTCATTGCAGGTCTCCAAACCATTCTGTTGCAAGCTCTCTTCATTGTGATTTTATTCACAAAGGTGCCAAGTGGGGAGAGGAGCCTAATTCTTTCTTGCAGTATGAATGACAGCTTGCACTGTTGCGTTCCATGTGATGTGTATTGGACTAGGGTGGTGAAAAGGAGCCAGCGCTGCTGGCCAGCAGTGCTTCTCATACCTAGATAGACCCTAGACAGTGGGGTGGTAGTAGGGAGTAAATTCTGAAACACGAAAAAGCTCACACTTAACTGAAAGTCGCAAATACTTGGGAATCTGCTGATTGCTGGTTTGTCTTTTTGTCCAGGGAAGACTTTGTCTTACAAGAGCTGCAGATTGCCATAATAGTTTGTAATGTAGGATTGAGGCCTAGAGAGCCTTTCAGTGCTGGCAGAAGAGTGTATTATTTCACGTGCTTACTCTAGAGAAATTTAGGTTAAGGGACATAAGAATTGTTGCATGTTGATTAAACAAAAGTAGAAAACATTTTGTATTAAAAAAATAGTTTTTTTTCCTGTTGCTGTAAAAGACTTCAAAGTCTGCTTCCTGAAGTAAAGCACTATTAGCATAACCACTCAGTTTTGTGTATTCCATGGAATAGGAATTTGAGTGTTCACAACTCTGCCTTTCATGCATACAGCAAGGCCTTAAAGTGTGATATGTGAGTATGCAAATGCATTAGCCCTGGTAATTCTTTGGACCTTCACTATTAATGTTTAAGATACTAGTGTTTTAAGACAAACAAAAACAATAACCCCCCCAAAAAATAAAATAAATCCCGGTCTTTGAAAAGTAGTCAAAGAGAAAATGTCAATAAAGGTGGAGATGTCTGTCTTGAAAAGATTTCTCTCAGTTACTCCAAAAGAAAGTAGTTAAGAAAAATACCTATCCATTAAATGTTGCATTATTATTTGATGAATTAGATAAAAATTTGAAACTTAGCTTAATATCTTCATATAGTGAATAATAATATGATGCTGTAGTGTCAGTTTATAGTTCCTTAGAAATGTACAGCTTTTTATCCATGCACTTTGTTGAAAATGGAGCTTGAACTAGATTCCTGTAACAGTGTTCAGAGCCTCCTTTTTTGCATGATTAGCTGTGGGTGGGATTGTTTTGTAAGAAAGTCTGCTGTTATTAATGTGTTTTGTTCACTTTACTTGCATTTTTAAATTATGGCTGTATGACTGTATTTTCTATTGTGTTTTGTTTTGGCTTCTTGGGATAACTTCTCGACTAGTTTGCTAAATGTGAATGTTGCAGAAAAGTCTTTAATGGTGTAGTCTCATTCTTCACAATAAGAGGACCCATATAAATTTGGCAAGTATTTAAAACAAAAAAGGGCCAGTGGTTTTGATGTGCCCAAAGAAAGATACTAACGAAGATAATCAATGTATCTGTATTGCTCAAGTGTAAGGTCATCATCATTTTGGCATGCCATGCTTAATGAATTTCCCTGGATATGCTAGGAATGTCTTTCTTTCTAAATCAAGATATGGAAAACCCAGGGTCTATTTTTTCCTTTCCATATAGAAAGGAGAATAAACATTGTACACAGAAAGCTATAACCAGTAATTTAAAAACCCAAACAACTTGAGTTATGTTCAATGTTTCAGTTGGGTGGTCCAAAAGAAAATTGAAAAGATGTCCTGAATTTGGATTCTGTTCCTTACTGGAGGAAAATATTGTATACTCAGAAATCACATTTTAATTGATGCTTTGTTTTGCTTTATTTGCTTAATAACAATATCCTGCTGTGTGTAGTTTTATCAGCAGTGCTTTTGAGGTTGTGTAATGTTTAGAGGAGATTACACTATGTAAAACTTTCCAAATATGAGACTTTTTTAAAAAAGGAAATGTGGTGTGAATTAACTGTAGTTTTGAAAGGAAACTTAGTAACTTTCTTGAGCGGGGAGCAGGAAGTGTGGTTAAAACATTTATGGTAAATACGCTTTTTGTCTGTTTTATGCTTTATGTTTTGTTCTTGAATGTTATGTTGAAGATGTGAATCTGTAGGAACTGCTCCAGAAGGTATGAACTGTAAAGGGAAAGTAAAGAAATATTTGTTTGTGCTGAAGTTTTACATAGTACCTAGAATTGGCACCCTGAAATAAGCCTAGGTAGTGTTTGAGCACATGGGAATTTCTTAAAATAAACACAGCCATGAAGGGAAAATGTGATAATGACTTGATGATGATGAGTGTCTGCTGTTACGGGTCCAGTGAGATGCAAGTGCCAACGCCCCAGCCTCTACACCATGATCCAAATTGTAATGGAGGAATTTGGCAGCTCCGATGCCTTTATGTGAATGTATTACCATGGCTATGAAGATAAATAGTTCCAAAATGGAAATAATAACAAATATTTAGTCATTTCCAAGCAGATTAGACGTGAAAATAGACATACTATAGGAACCAAGATAAATAAGAAATATATCTTCTGGGTACATGTGTTCCATTCCTGTTTCCCTGGGCTGGTTCTTCCTTTTAAAAATCAGTGTATTTAGACAGGTTATATATATTCCCTTTGTAAAGGTCACATCGCCATTTCTTGATTTGTTTCAGCTTCCTTCCTGCTTTCCCTCTCCGTGACTCTCCTCTTATGCAAACATCAGCCCTGATTAAAGTCTAAGACCTGCAGAAAATGTTCTGTACCAAATTGTGGACTGGTGAGCTGTCCGACAACTGTAAACTGTCTAATGAAGTGCAAGAGTTCAGATTTGTTCCCAAGGGCAGGCTCCCCCTTGTGGATGCTGAGCCAGTTACTGGCAGCTTCCGTGAGCTTCCTAGCATTGTACTAACTTAACCCATAATTCCACTTTTTTTTTTTTTTTTTTTGAAGTTAGTTTTTTTATATAATTAAAAAGGGGGTTTTTTTTGTTTTTGTGGTTTTTTTTTTTTTTTTGTATCCTCAAGTAATTTTCAAGCCAGTCTGACCCAAAAAGTCTTAACTCAGAAAGAAGGTTTGAGAGTGGGAAAATTATTGTTAGAACAGAAAGGTCTTAACTTTTTTGTGGTTCCTGTTTTTGATGCAGCCTCTGCTGCTGCTGCTTTTTGATAAAAGCAATTTCCATATAAACACGTCCTGTTAGCTTTTTCTAAATGTACTGCTTAGCTTCTCTGCTAAATGAAGTCATGTCTGTTAGTGGATGTCTGACATATGATGCTGGTATTACTGTGAGTATCAGCACTGGCAACGGGGAGATTATTTTCCATCAAGTTCTCCAGGTAACTCTGCCAAAGATTAGGGACCCCTGCATTGCTGTGTGGAATGATGTGTCTTTTGTTTGTCTTGAATGATAGTGCAGGGCTTTGCAAGGGAATATGGCCTGTGACACATTTTAGAATTTTGTAATTTAAAATTCAAAATTTCAAGGTTAACATTTCAAACTGTGGTAAAGGCAATTTTTCTGCCCTCTTCACTTGACTGTTTCTTGCAAGGTGTTTAATGCAGCTCATTGAGTTGACTTATTTACACCGGCTTAAGAGGCTTTTCTGCTTGCTCGCTAGCCTAAGCTGAGTGACTCATCTGAGATCAAACTGTTGACAGAGGAGGTGCTTTTGGAGCTGCAGATGGCACTGCCAGCATCTTAATGACATCTGGTGCCAAGGGAAGCATATGAAAAATGTAGGAAACATTATTGTAAATTGTATGTGAATCTTGAAAAATAGTGGTGTGTCTGTAGATGAAAGATGTGGTTTTCATCATGAAGAAGTCAATCTTCCTCACTCTTCCACTTCTATCAGTGCCAGCTCTAGCCCTGAAGATTTCTTAATGGCCTACGATTAATTGGTCTGATGGCTTGATCAATGTCCCAGTAGTTGACATTGTCTCTAAAGTGAATAACAGTCTTGTTGAAATATGCTTTTTTGAAATTCAGAAACCTTCTGGTCCTTCCAGATGCCTTTTTTCCTATCACAATATTAGCCATGACTGTTATAATGTACGTATGGTTTCCTGGCTGATGGAGCTAATTGTTTGTTCTCAGATTATTTTCAATCCCTGAGTTGGTGTTTGCTATTTTCACTCATTTTTTCAGTGTGAAATGGGTAAGATGACTCTAAGAAAGAAATTGTGGACTGTTCAGGATGCAGCTTCAACAAACAGTGAAGCTGCATAATGAATCAGCACCAAGAAATTTGGCAAATTATGTAACTTCCTTTCTGTATATGGTCACTTGAAAATGCAGATTATAGTTCCCAGAAATGTGCTTTAGGTATAAGATGAAGAATTCACCTTGCATGTCTGAATTATGATGGCTGTTACTTACAAAATCATAATTAGATTTATATTGGGAAAAAGATACTGCTGTTTCTCCTGCTTTTGTGGACCGATATTTTGTTTGGCCAGCTGCTAGAGTTGCGGCGGGTTTTGTTTCTTCAGGAAATGTAAGCTTGCCAAACCTGAACCCGGAGTCACAGGATAGGGTAATTCAGTACAGAAATTTTTATTTCCTCACCAATACAAACTCTGACTGCATATTGCAATCAAACCCATAATTTGACAGAGTTCCAGATTAGGTTTCCTGGGCAGTCAGAAGGAGCTTTATACTGGTCGAATCCCCTTTTTTACATGTCATGGATCAATAAAAGGAAAAATTGTGTGCAAACAAATAGAGGATCATTTAATGTATAAAATATCAGCAGTAATATCTGATGACACTTGTTCTTCCTGTATAACTTGGCATGTTTAGTCATGCTTCTTCCGTACTTCTGTTATTAAATTCGTCAAATTCTTGAGTGCAGTGAAAGCTTTTTGTCCTCTCAATATTTTCAGTATATTATTTCTCATCACTGTCCTGAACCTCAACATGACATTACTTGTTGATAACTTTGGTTGTGAGCTCAGCTGATAGACATTGTGATGTTTAGATTTCTGTCTTTTCTGGAGAAGATGATCTTTTCTCCTGAAAATTCTCTTCTGCATTCTTAATGGAAAATCTAGTTAGTCCAGCTTTCTTTACTATAAATGATTCCAAGATGCTTTGTGTAAAAGAAAGTGTTTTCTTATTTCTTCTATGGGAAGCATGCAGTGGAGGAGAGAAACAAATTACCTGCTCACTTTGAAGTCACACACACACACACATGCTTATTAATAACATATTAAAAACATCCCCCAAGACAAATGAAAATAGTACCTGAAAAATAAACATGTATTTTAAATAGCTATATGGGATTTTTACATCTAACTAATTGCCCAAAGGTAACCATGACATTACATTTTGTTCCTTGTGCATGCTAGTTGCTTTAGTTTAGTAGATTTGAGAAATGTGTCTATCATAGTGTTAAAAATTTTAATTACTGACGTTTGTGAAACTGCTTCCAAATACAAGGGGTATTTGTAGAAAGCTGGATAGATTGGCAAGTGATTGACAGGGTAAACAGTCTCACTGTGTTCTGATATGCTATGCTGTGGTGCAATGCTACAGACACCTCATAAGCCTCAGGAAGTAGCTGCAATCCAATTTTTATTGAACTTTTTACTACCAATGTATTTTGACATTACTGTTACTCTGGAAACTAAATGTGCCACTGTTGTCTTTTTCTTTGTTTCTTTAGAAAGCTTCACTGTTACCTTGCATTCCTATAAAACTTTAGTATGACATAACCTAAGAGTGAAATATTTGTTTGTATTAGTACAGTGCAGTGTTGGCAAGAGGAAGTTCAGACGTTGCACTTTCTCATGTTTTCCATAACTTTTTGTTATTTTTGTAACGTGAAAAACCTTTAAATGACAAAAGCTTTGTTTGGTGTGATACTGCAGAATAATACCTATTGCCTCCAAAAGAAGATCCACCTAGAAAATGAACATTAATTCTGTGTAGCTCTTAATATTCACCAGCAGAGGCACAGTTTTACCTTTCTCTCACCCTCTCCTTTTCCCTGCCACCTGCACAAAAGAAGGAAGAAACCGAACTGAAAAACCCTCTGGAAAGACAGATAACTTCACTGGTTTGCCCTTGAAGATCTTTGTTTTGTAGAATCAAGACAATATTGGTAAATTTGAGGATACAAGGACCATAATGACAAACACTTTGTTTCTCAGCTGAAGATGATTATTGATACTTGAGTAAAGAAAGATGATTCACATATTTGAAAGCTTTGCAGCTTTAACTTAATACCTGTATTTCTTATGGGGAGATCAAAGACAGCTAGTGTAAATTTTGGCTCAATGCTGCAGCTTAGTCTTGAGGTGTCACATGTGGGTCACGTAGACACATCTATTGCATCGTTCACATCTCAGGTTAAGGTGGTTTGTGCTGTTACCTTGCTGACTGGATCTTTTGCTGTGACACAGTCTCCTTATCTGTTCTTAGACTAGGCTCTAATTTCAAACAAGTGGCTCTCTTTTTCTATGTTGCCTGGAGATTTCACCCAATTTGCCAACTTACTTTTCTTCTCCAGTTGAATGCGAACCAAATGGACTATGGCCAACTGTGTTAAACTATGCTAAGACTGTGATAAGAGACCCTGTAGTCTGGATGAAAAATTCTTTCATCCTTTTTTTAGTGCGGTAAAGTCAAGTGAATAGAACCTTCTTAGGATGCTACCGTTTTTTTTTTTTAAAAAAAAAAACCCAGTATATTTGGTTTTTACCTCTGTTGAATATAGTGATTTCACCTTACTTCTTCATAAAATGTCAGTGTGCTGCTGTAACCTTGCCATATAATTTAAGAAATTTCCACCTCCATAGTGGACTTTGCCCTAAAATTATAGCTTTTGTGGTTGTGATAAATGATTCAGCATAGACTGGAGAGCTCTGAGTGTAGTGTAGAACTAATAGCAGCAAAATGTGTTGTGAAAATGGAAAAATGTATTTCGAGAGTGAAATATAAAATTTGCTTTACGCAGTATGTTCTACTGTCTTCAGTTGGACCTGTCTGTTTCCTTTCCCAAGTGTTTTGTTAAGCAGTAGCAACGCCTAGAGAATTGGGTCAGGCTTGTTCTGCTCATTCTCAGGAAATTGCTGAACAGAACCAAAGGAGCTCTCTGGAGGATGGGGGTTTCAAGTAGAAAGCAAAGAAACACAATTCAGGCCCTTTCCACTCTTGAGAAGGCAAGGATGCTTCTAGAAACCGGAAAGAAGAAGGTTGTGAGCACCAAGAGTGACTGCAATAAATGAATTCATCATAGAGTGAGGGATTTTTTCATAAGAGATATGAAATAGAAGAGACCAATAAAACCACATCTAGAAATTACTAAATTGAGATTACATGTGGCAGTTAAGTTCTGCGTATATTTTTTATGCTTTAGCAAGGGTCTCAGCATCTTGAATACTTTTTACTTTGGCAGTAGATATTAGGAGAATTTTTATTCAAGCATTGTTAAATCTTTCATAAAAGATTCCAAGGATTTGAATGACAAAATTATTATGCTTCCTCTAATAACCTGGACCTCCAGAAGCATTTTGTATGTTTTTTTCTGCATTATGTGCTTTAATGCGTCTATCATCCAAATATATAATTTAATATGAAAAGTTTTCGAAAGGTTTTAAGCCTTGTACCCAAAATTATATGTAATGTGCAATAAAGAAACAGGAACTAGCAACGTTTAAAGAAATGTATGCAAATGCAGAAGATGGGATTAGTATAAGTAATTTCTTGCATTTCAAAACAATGCTGAAAATACTAGTAATTATTGACACTATTTGATTCTGATTGCATTGGTTAAATTGGGCATTTAATTGATAAGCGAATCCAAAATTCACAAACTGGATGAAAGTTAAAAAACACTCTCAAACTATTTTATCTGAGTTAGTAGAATCGGGTTGCCTGATAACTTATCTCAACAGAAGCTGTTTTCCTAGTGAATTAATTATTTAAATTTCTTTTAGCTTACAAAATATTTTAGTTCTAGTATTTGTAAGTCAAAAAGTATTCCTCAGAACTGTGTCCCTCATTCAACGTTCCTATTCTTTTAGTCTGTGTTTTTGCCTGTAGAAAAGGTCTAATAGATAGTAACTGGTGTTCTGTTCTGAAATAATAAAATTTTTCTCTGTATCACCAGTTCCATTAATTAGATACATTAATGTAAAACTGTGTTGTCTCTTCCTGTTCAGGTAAATATCTGCCTGATTTCTAATAAAAGTTTCATTGTTGTGTAGTTGTTTGAGGTGTTTGGTGAGAAGGTAGCTCTGATTACAGTAGTATTTATTTGTCTGATGACTTCTGTTAATCTTCTGTTAGTTTATTCTTTGTGCTGTAAAATTACCTTTAATGAAATATGCCTTTAAAACTGCCCTTTTTTTTTCAGTGAAGCATTCTAAAATTTGTTTTTTGGAGAAAAATGTCCTGAATTCTATAGAGAGGTGGAGAATAAAGCAGATTATTATAACTGTCACTGTAGGAACAGCATAGTTGGGGGTGGGGCAGAAAGCTTAAAAAAAAAAGGTAATTTTTTAAACTTTTCTTCTGTCTTCATGGTTTCTCATTTCATTATGCCTACTCCAGGGGCTAATATACCTGCCACCTTTCTGGAAGTCTAAGGGTATTCTGACAGCAAAAAAATTCTTTGTACCCCTCTCTACATTTATCTTTCTTTGCTCCTGTCTCCTGATCCACCACTTCTGCCAGCCTGTGCTTTGAATTAGGTAACTGGCTGAAACTATTTTCTACGTGTATTTGGGAAATCTCAGATTCTCAGAGATCCAACTGAAAAGGGCAAGGCTGGAAGGATCATGCCATAAAAGCTTCCTTCCAACTTTTTAAATGCATTTAAGGAGATGGAAGCCAAGACAAATGAGCAGTCTCCTGCAGTGTATTACTTTGATCGAGCTGTCTTTGCCACCATCTATCTAAATGATGGTGGCATATTTTTAAAATAAATTGTGGAACTCAAATACTTCAAGTGAGTTTGGTAGCTCTAGTCTGCTAATGTGTGTATGTGAGTGTGTATTTGCTGCTTGAATCTCAGTAGGGCGGTCAGAAGGAGGGTAAGGCTGTGGAGAGCCTGTGTTGCTACTAAGTTTTTCTCCCCAGGGTGATGCAGCTTAATGTTTTTCACGTGTTTGTCTTAACAGTGCAAGGCCCTGCTGCGCTCCAGGAAACCAGTGCTCCATCACTGGTTTATGCCCTACTTTTAAGTGTGCGTTGTGTGGGAATGGGACAGGAAGTCTAGCCTTCGTGACAAATGTTGAGCAATGAATATGATCTGTGTATCTTTTGTTATTTGTTATTCTGTTTTCTACTGCGTTCTCATGAATGATATAAGGAAAATAGGATTAGATAAATCAGTACCAGCTATCTTCCTAGCTGAAACTGCTCTCTTGGGAATGCTTAACAGCCAATTCATTGTTAGGCTGAGAGGGTGTCACAAGTGCAGTCCTAGATCTACTTGTGCTCTAAGTACCCAGGTATTGGAGTTAGCCTACCTTTGTGACATAAGGGATTGGGGCACGTGGCCAGGGAGTGGATGCTGCAGGCACCTTGGCTGAAATTGGGGTTCATGATGTCTGTAGTGTATTAGATAGGTGATCTGAAATCCACTCGTAAAATACAGTGAAGACTAGTGTTGAGAAGGAGAAATTAATGCAGAAAGCAGAGATAAGGTAGCATGGCAAAATACAACTTGTGAGTGGTTTGGGGGTCACAGGATAAATGTTAAGTCATAGTTCTGTTGCAGAAAAGGTATATAGTCTGCCTGACCTACTAAAGCTCCTGCTGTAATAAGGCTGGATCATCTTCTGTTTGGTGCTTATCGGTGTCTACTTTGGGAAACTTTTTTATAGATGATTATAGAAACTTTATAGAAGACCAAGCCTTAAAAAGAATTATGAGTATTACAGAGTTTAGGAAATGTAGCTCCCCAAGATCTTGAAATAGTTGGGTTTGCTTATTCTAGAGGAGAGAGAGGACTGGACAGTAAGAGAAGAATGTTACAGAGTTATTAGCAAATAATTATTATTTTCACTTCTCTCCAGCAGCTTCATTTGAAGTGATGAGTTTAGGTTGAAAACTAGGAAACCTTTTGCTATTGTCTGAATTGGTGAAAGGCTACCAAGGCTTTTGGAAAACATACTTCAATGGATATTTTAAAGGCAGGGTTGATAACATCTGGTGGGGGATTATTTAGCTGTGTAAACTGATTCTGACTCAGAGTGACGCTTTCACAAGCTAAACATTTAGAAAGGTCAACATTTTTTTTTTGTATTTATAAGAAAAATGTAGTAATTTTAATAGTTATGGATTATGTTACCATGTTTAATATGAAATTATATTTAATCATGCTTAAGGTGAAATGCTTTCTATACGAAATCCAGTTAATTCACATATGAATTATTGTATTTAGATTATAAACCATTTTTTCTTCTTTTTCAGTTTCATCCTGCTATGCCACAAACTAGGTTACAGAAAAAACTAAATTATTTATATTATTGTGACTTCATTCTTATTGCTCTTGTTAATAATGTAACAGAAGAATGCAGATGTATTTCTTGAGCTTTTGAAAAGTCTTCACCAACATTTCTTCCCTTAATGGCTATTCATTTTTTATCTGAATGTAAGTTACAGCATCACTATATTAAATGCTCTGGTTTGTCATATTATAATTCTGTTGTTGAATAAATGAACTTCTACCTTCACAAAGTAATAATCAGTTTAGTAGGTGGAACATTTCTTTCATTGAATATTACTATGAAAAGCTATAGAATGGCTTTTGACAAAGCTAAAGTTAGTGTTCCAGCAGCAACAGTGAAGTTAGATGGCTTTTCAACCCATTCATCAAGCTCTTGCTTTTGACAGAGGAAACATCATTAACAAAGAAGAATGCATTTTGCTCAGAGTAGTGCAGAAATGAAAACCTTCTGGAGTACTTCAATAGTGAAAAAGAGGGTGAAAGTGGAAAGAAAGGCTTTACTAATATAAAAAAGGGTTTAGAATTTAGTCAAATGATTCTGCTAAAGTAAAATAATATATGCTTCTATACTTTTCTGCTATGCCTTTTATGTATTAGAAAAAAATAACCAGATAATTTAAATTGACATTAGAACCATAAAAAAAGTATCCAGTGGTTTTCATATTTACTAGACTCTTACTTTTAAAATCTCACTCACAAGTAATGCAGCATGTGCTACTGAAAAACCCCTGGAACACAAAACAACACAACTTCCCCTATTCATTTATGTCTAGAGCATTCTATTTTAATCCTTCAGGATGTTTCACTCGAAGACATGCAAATGTATTATGTTCTTCCCCAAGTGCTTTTGAACTGTGATCTATTTCATATCACTGGTTATCTGTTTCAGATTATTTGTGGTCTAACATGTAGGACTGTTTTCAGAAGAGCAGAGAACTCAATGTTTCTGAATTAATTTATTTTGCTTGCTTAAAAATTAATTAATTTCCTTTTCTCTCTGTAGTACTTTTACAACCTTTTTCTCTTTCCTTATTGGTTTCCTTGGTCTAAGCCTGAGATTTTAAGCTTCTTAGGATGCTGAAAGGGAGGTGCATGGTACCTATCTTATAGGCTTCAAGTAATGTTTTTTTACAGCAAACACAGTATAACTTAGAGCTTTACTTGTTGTGGTGGTTTTTATTGCATTGTGATCCTGATGTCTTTTGTATCTTTGTTATTTAGCAAGAAATCAAATCTTCTGTTTTAATTTCTTAATAATTATTTTTGGGTTATGATCTCATCTTTACATTTAGTCTCCGGAATACCTGAAAATATAAAATAACCTCCCTACCACCTTGTTTTAGCAACAATTGTTTATATTTTTTGTGTGAGAGTTATGATGGGAGGGGTTGCAGTTAGTTAAGTAGTTGGCTATTGCTAAAACATATTTACCATACACTTCTGGAATTTTAATTTTTCTTTCCTAAAATGTGAAGGTGAGGGAGAATTTGTGATCAAGGAGTGATATGAAACCAGAAATGATGTAGCAGAAATGAAACAGATCTAGGATTGATATTTCAGTGTGTGGTCTACAAGATTGGGCCCATGCTCCTCAAGTCTTTCAAGGATGAGATGACTCTGACATGAATGAAGGCAGGAGTGTCATTGCATGATATCTTACAGGGAATGTGGTGCCTACAAAGATGAAGTGCCAGCTGAGAATGATTAAAGTTTGCAGTTTGCACCTACGTGACTTTTTCTGGAAATCCCTTAATTTTATGGATTTAACTTCTCACAAGTCTTGAGTTGGCGCCCAGGTCCCCATGTTTCCTAGGAACTTGCAAGCTGGCAGGGAGTGAATTAAGAAAAACAGTAGGAAATGCTGAGGCCAGCACCACAGTTTGTCTTCTCCCCCCAGATAATCGGGTGACTCTCCCTCCTTTGCTTTCTTATTTTCTTACTGTACTTTCTTTTGATATTTGGATAGCCAGGCTTGTGTTTAGAGAAACAAGAGAAAGCTAAACACAAGTTGTCTTAACAGGAGAGATGGCTTCTTTTCTCACAAGATAAATCTGACATTGCCACCGAAGACTTCTTTATAGATACTCCTGTATCTTGGAAGAGGCACACCATGTGTGCCAGGACAAGGTTCTACTCACGTGCTCAATGGTTTGGAATCTAAGTCGTCGTGTTCAGTTTTGAAAAAGTTCTACTTCTCAGGAAAAATGTGCCTGTGGCTGCAGACTGGTTTTAATCCTGCTTTCTGACATTGCAATACCATTGGTGACTCCCTTCTCCTTCTCCCCATTCCTTATACTGTGTATTTGGTTGGTTTTGCAGAGTAAAGTAGTTTGTAGAAAAGGAGAAATTTAGCTCAGAATCAGCCTGGCGGTTAGGGCAGCCTCCTGGGATGAAGAACATCTAAATTAAATAACTTTTTGAAAATGGCAATGTGAAAATGACTGCATCCTTTGAACAGAGTGATCTTATGCCTAGCTGTATTTTGCCCCAAACTGGTAGTTTGGGGAGGAAGTTGCTTCATTTTGTAAGGCATTACTGTGGGTGCAAGCATTTGAATGTTAGAACTTAGGTGGTCTTGAACATAAATGCCCTTGTTGTGGCGGTTTTAGTTGTGTAAAGGATTAGGTTGCAGTTGAATGGGAAATTTGAGGATATCGGTGACATCTGATGTTGGTACCTGGAACTAATTTTATGGATTTAGCTCCTGGTGTTTCTTAATTGACATTATTTTTTAAAGCCTAGGAGTTGGAATCTTATGTACCTACGAGTCTTCATTATTAGCATTAAAAGAGCTTTTGCTTTTTGTCATGTTAAAAGTGTTAAATAGCTTACCTGAAAGATGATGCCATCTTAATATATCATACTTTTACAATACCAGATTTCTGTCTTACTCATGTTTCATTTATGGAATAGGTTGGTATTGGTGTCTGTGGAATTCATGACTTACCAAACTGTTATCATACATTCATCAGTTCTTGGAAGAATATATTTAAAAAGAACAATCTCATGATCTAATAATTTAGATCCAGATTTTTTTTTTACAGGAGTAAGGTTTTTCCCCCATATTTAATAAGAACATTTCTCAAAGAAAACATACAGAATTTATTTATAATAACAGTTCACTCTGTGTTTTTAATACTACTAATAAAATACTGGAATTTGACAGAGAGCTTTCAGGTGCTAGATTTATTAAGAGCTTGCTTTTTTTTTTTTTTTTTTTTTTTCNGTTTTGGAAGAAGGCCATCTTGAATTTTATGAGGAGAAATTTGTTATAGTCAAGCCAAGAAGTAATATCTGTGATGCAGTGTTAGAAATAGAACTACTAGCTAGAGTGTCTTATGGTATTTTTTTAGGAATTGAAAGGGTTGGTGTTTTTTAAATATATATAAGAAATAACTAAATATCTGGGATTTTTTATGAAATTAGGTGTCTGAAGTTTTTTATAATGTCTAAGGATTTACAGAAAAGGTGTAATGTGTCCCTCCTTCTCCCCTCAAAACATTTTAGTGCTCTTTAAATAGCATCACGAAAAAAAGGACATCAGAAAAGAGACCCAGAGACCAATCCTGACATTTGATTTGTGCTAACTTCAAAAGTAGGCAGCAGCTCCCATCTTCACTCAGCACCAGCTGACAAGTTTTGTATTTAAATTGCAGTTCATTCTGCTCACATAAAGGAGTTAGACCATCATGTGTGTACCTTCATACGTAATCACTCTCTTAATATAAGCAGTCCTATTAAATTTTATATCAAAGTAATTTTTCCTCCCAAAATTGGAAATACCATTATCTTGACAAAGGGTAGTGTTTCTAAATATAAGTGCTGTATCACATCTGGAATTTTTATGGTGGTGTGAGATAACTGTGCAGAGCCAGTTAATACAGAAATGAGTTGATATTCACACGTTTCAAAGCAAAAGATAGCTTTGGAAAGCCCAGGATAGCTTTTACGCCGAACACTTAATTATGCTACTACTACTTTGGACTTATGCTGTGCCTTTCATCCCTGGATTTTGAAGCGTAGAAGCAACATTAGCCTCACAGCTCCATCTCATTGATGTAGGTAACAGTAATAAATCACTTTGAGGCTTGGTTTACTTACTTTTGTGAAGGAGGTAAATGGGCTTGACCAAAGTATAAAGACTTAAGCATCTGATCAAGAACTTCACACAGACCTGATTCTCAGCTTCAATCTGTATAACTTCATAATACATATTCTCAAAGAAAGATTTGGGCCCTTTGAAAGGCTGTCTGACTTTCTTCTTGTGTTATCAAGCTAACTTCAGAGTATCTCTGCTTCTCAAGTATTGAACTTCAAATGTTAGGAAAATGTTTTTAATTACACACACATGCATTGATTTTTTCTATTTTTTTGTTAGTGTGGAAACATTTGCTAGACAACAGAAACCAATTTAAGTAGTAAGCAAGTTGACGTGTTGCCTGCTTAGACCACCAGAGTTGCCATGGTTAACAAGCAGTCCCAGTAGATTCATGCCTGGAAAATGGATACATCTTCTACCAGGACTTGACAAATGGTAACTTGTCATAATATTGATTCTCCCCTACTGAAAAAGAGGTTTTGTGTGAATAGATGGTGGTTAGGACCACACCTGAAAATTCAGAATTATTTAGTCCAGTGATCTATCCAACTTTCTAGGTTAAACTGTAGTGTTTTGCAATAGATATTTCTAGATAAATTGCATTGACTTGAACTGAACATATTTTGGTATCTTAATAGTACATTTTTAGGTGTAATCCAAATAATGTGGGTGTACATTCTGATACTATTTGGATATCCCGATGCCAGCGGAGTTGTGTAGTAAATGTCACTCTTAATGATATCCCCCGCTCAGTGCCATTAGGATATAGATTAGTTGCATATTTTAAGAGATTTGAGTTGACGGAAAGGGTGAGAACAGTGCCTTTTCAACATGTTGTCACTCCAGTTAGGTATTCTATATGGTGATATTGTCTTTTGAAGTTGTGGCTTAAATAAAGCGTTTGTCCTAGTTGGAATTGCATTGCAAATTGACCCTTTTCACTCTTTTCAGTAGGAACAAACTGAAATGATATGGTGATAGGATGTAGTTATTTGGGCTAATTCTGTTTCCTTCTCTGGGGTATCAGATCTGCATCTATTTTTTGGATGAGTAAGATGATGTAATGGGTTTGAAACTTGGTTTGATGGGCATGTTGTTAAACCAATGAGAAAGCTGGTAACGCCTCTGCGATTCCCATATTTAAGGATACTCAAGCACGGGAGTTTTGGTTCTTTACTTCCTGCTCTCCTGCAGGGAGGAGGGGGAGCCCCTGGGGCTCTGTCCCGGAGTGGGCCCAGGCCTGGCTCTCCCCCCGCCAGGGGTGGGCACAGCCCTGGCAGAGCCGGCGGGGACCGGGC
>VZTA01003750.1:81733-108973 GCA_013398855.1 Mohoua ochrocephala
CTGTTTTCCCAGCGCCAGAGCTGAAATTCTTCATGCAAGCCATGGCAAAGACTGTAACATACAAACTGTTTTCTCTGTAATTCATTAAAGTGCATGGGGGAATGTAGGAAGTTCACGTGCAGCCCGTGAAAAGGTGTTCCAGTTTGAGAAATCGCCCAAGACAAAGTGCCAGAGCTTACAGATGTTGTGAGAGGCTCCTAGAAGTTGAAGAAGAGAAATTTTTGCTTTCAGGCTGGGAGAACTCATCCTTAAAAAGACTAAAACCCCATGACTAGTTTGACCTATGAAAGGCAGTATGAGAAACTGCAAGAATTCATGGGAGAGATATTCTTCCAATGCAACAGGTTCGGGCGGGGCTGTTGCTTGTGAAGGTCCAGAACCACATTGGAGAAGTTCACAGAGAACCATCTTCTGTGGGGAGAGTCCCACGGCACACCAGAAGGAACTCTTTTCCTTAAAGAAAGACTCTTAAGAAATGAATGCACTGACCAAACCTCATGTTTTGTTTCCCATGTGCAGATTGGTGGGTTGGAAGGAGGGAGGTACTGGAAATAAGGGATTGTTCTGGAAGCTTGCTTTAATTCCCCAATAATTTATTTTCACTTTTACTTCTGTTAGTAATAAATCCTCTTTATACTGCTAAGTCTGAGCCTGTTCTGCCTTGAAGTTCTTCCGTTTTTCCTCAATAATCTTTATTTCACCTCATGAAAAGTGAATTTTTAGTTTCCCCTTCTCTGCTTACTCATAGCAGAGGTAAGTAAGTGAATAGATTGTTGGTGCTTAGTGCATAACCAACCACTACAGATGAGTAATACCAAAGTCTTTAAGCCTTCTAAGAACAGGTTATATGTCTGGTCTGGTGTCCAGCCTTCTCTGCCACGTGCTAGAGATACTATACCCCTATCTGCAGAAGTTTGCATCCTTTTTTCCATTTTTAATGCAATTTACTTTAAAAAGTGCTGCCTTCAAATTATTTTGATTGAAAATCTTCACTTCTGTAGGGCTGTAGAGATCACAATTCAAGTAAGGACATACATGAAGAGTAATCTGCATTTTTAAAAGGTTTTAAGGGAATGACAAAAGGAACTGTCATTCTTATTCCAAAATATAACTTTTTTCCTGGTTTGCATGAGAATGCATTGTTTTTATGGGCTTGAGCACAGATGCGGGTGTTTTATTTTTATTGCTGAAACTTGTAAATGGATATGTATCTTTGTGCCATGTAGGGTTGTGTGTCAAATTGATAGGACTGTTTAAGTAAAAAAAAAGAAAAAAGGAAAAATATGTAAATACTGTCTAGATAAACATTGTGATTCATGTTGTCTTGTATTCTAGTCTTTTCTTTCAACGAATAGATTGTTCCTGTGATTACAGTTACTTATAGTGGTTTTGATTGAGCAGTCATAGATATTGAGGATCTGTCTGGACACTGGGAACCCCAGAACAGAAGGAGGATGCCTTTCTCTGTGTGTTTAGTGACTAGATGTGGCACTTAGTGCCATGGTCTAGTTGGCAACGTGGTGGTCAGCCAAATGTTTGACTCAATGATCTCAGAGGTTTTTTCCAACCTAAATGACTCTGTGATTCTGCTGACAAATTCAGTTTTATCATGTGGACTTCTCGTGGAGTTGTAACTCAGAAATTTACTTTTGACCATTTGTAGGCTGCAAGAATTTTCATGCCTAGAACATGAATGCAATTTGTCATTGGTTTATAGAGGGCCAAGCTTTTATTGGATGTATGTGGCTTGAATCCTTTTGGCTCTGTCCATTGTAGAATAATAGAATGGTTTGGGTTGAAAGGGACCTTTAAAGGTCATCTAGTAACCCCACTGTAACGATCAGGACATCTTCAACTGGATCAGGTTTGTCAGAGCCCCGTCCAGCCTGATCCAAAACGTTTCCAGGATCTCCCAGAGATCTACCACCTCTCTGGGCATCCCATTCCGTGTTTCGCGACCATCATTGTAAAAATTTCTTCCTTTTATCTACTCTGAATTTATGATCTTTCAGTTTAAAACCATTACCTTTGTCCTGTTTCTGAAGGCACTACTTAAAATCTATCTTCATCTTTCATATAAACTCTCTTGAAGAACTGAAAAGAAGCAATTAGGTCTGCCTGGAGCCTTCTCTTCTCCAGGCTGAATAACCCCAACTCTCTCAGGCTATCTTCATAGGAGAGGTGTTTCATCCCTCTGATGGATTTTGTTACCCTCCTATCTGGACCTGCTCTAACAGGTCTATGTTTTTCCTGTAGTGGAGACCCCAGAGCTGGACGTAGTACTCCAAGTAGGGTCTCACCAGAATCGAGCAGAGGGGCAGAATTGCTTCGTCCAAACTCAGTCGCGCTTCTTTTGATGCAGCCCAGGATGCTGTTGGTTTTCTGGGCTGCAAGTGCACATTGATGGGTTTTGTCCAGCTTTTTCCCCACCAGTACCCCCAAGTCCTTTTCTGCAGGGCTGCTCTCAATCCCTTCATCCCTCAGCCTATATTGATGCTGGGGGTTGCCTCAACCAAGTGCAGGAATTTTCACAGTCTGCAGATCTGTACTCTGAATATGCAGATGCACTGAAAGATTGAGAGATATATAGGAATTACTGTAACTTCGGGATAAGAATCTTCCTCTTGGCGTGTGTGGCCAGCAGCCAGGTAATGCATTGACTCTGTTGGAGTGTATAATTACTTGAAAGAGTTAGATAGTTGTTCTTATAAGGCTGAGAACTTAATTGTAGTGTTCATTGCATGACTACAATCAGTATTATAATCAAAATATAGCCTTCACAGCTGTATGTCTAAATGTGTATGCATCCACACACAGTGTTCATTGTATTTCAGGAAACATGGCATCTCTGAACACCAAGTATGGCTTTAAATCCCTTTTTCACATTTGAGTCAGTAAACATGTGACTGAAATTTTCAGGAGTATTAGTGACTGGATATATTGTCACTAGTCAATTTATATTCTGTTATTATAGCATAAAACTGAAGAGAACACACAAATAGAAGCAGGGAGTTTTTGATGGCATGCTTCATGTTCAAAGGCTAAGCAGCTCAAAAACAATTAGGGGAAAAATTAAAGGATGAAAAGAGTAGAAAAGAAAAAAATTGTTAGCTCTACTATGTACGTATAAAAAAATCACATTTTCAGTCTGATGCGAGAATTTTGATTAAATCCATCTAAGGACTGCTGTAGAAGCATTAATACTTGATGGAGGCTTGTTTTTTTAAACACTATCCAATTTTTTTGGCAGATGCCTCTGTTTGAAATTCAGAGATTCTTTTATATTAAACAGTAGGTGCCTAATTAGAATGGTTTAGAATTGGAGGAGTTTCAGTGTAAGCAAGAGGAAGCTTCAAAATGTTAAGTTATTCATTTGTGTAGTGTCTTAAAGCAGTAAATTTTGAATATGGAACAACTTTTTTTTTTTTTTTTTTTTTTTAATTGAATCAATCCTCATGGTGAACAACCCTAGCATGAACATTAAAATGGAAAGCACTGGGAATAACACGTGTGAGCATGTGTTGTGTACATTTATTTATAGCCTAATGATTTACTTTATCTTTTTTACATTACATGATAAGCAATCTTGTTTTGTGATGAACTCATCTATTTTAATTAAATGTTTACATTTTTGTCAAGTTGAATCACATTTCATTTGTTGCTTATACAATGCCATTATAAAGTATGTTCATAATAAAGACTTGTTTTATGAAGGCAGAATAGCAAGCAGAGTAACTATTTCTTCACCATCTCTTTGGAGTGTCTGAGTACCATTGTCGTTCAGACTAGAACCATGTGTCAGGAGTAGTACTTTGTGTTACTTTAGTGGAAATTGTTTTCTGTAAGTATTTTATCATTTAAGACTGATTGCAGAGTATAAAATCAAACCAAGGAAGTTTAGGTTTATTAAATGTTGTTGAATCCTGCCCACAAATGATAAAGCAATCAGAGAATTTGTAGGATAAATCAGATGGGCCTTTAGTCTATAGCAGAGCAACACTGAATTTGAAGCAGTGTGCTCAAGGCTGTGCCCGGGCAGCTGCTGAGGACCTTCGTGGCCAGCCAGTGCTTCACCAGCCTCAGCCCCAGAGACTTTGTCCATACAGATTTTAAAGAGATTACTTATTCATTGAAAGTTAGAGGGCATGAATTACATACCCTCTTCAGGATTTGTCCTAATTTCTTCTGCCGAGCTATTAATGTCTGGTTTGTTACCCTTTGTAATAATTCAGTAAAATTAAGTTCTATGCCATGATCAAGGAATGTGTTTCCTCTCCTTCAGTAGTAATATATCTCTATCATGAATTCTGTATTTATTGATCAAAATATCACTCTGTTTGAAATACTGTAGAATTTAATCAGCCTGAGCTAAAGAGGATGAAAACCATTCAGAATTTTTTCTCCTGCTGTTTTTCTATTCTTTGGTTTGGAACAGCATGACTTGAGTTTTCATTTAACATTGCGGACTGCTACTTGAGTTCTGATAAAGTTCAAATTGTTATGAACTGAGAAGACTTCTTACCTTTATCGTCAGATTTTTCTTTGCTGTAAACTATATTGAAATAAAATCATTGACATCTACTGCAGATATGGTTGGGTTCCTTATTAGCGATTAAATGTGCTAGCATTGGTTCTATTTTCTTCAGTGTTTACTTACCAGTTGTATTTATTGTATCACTTCCTGTGGTGCATATAAGTGATTATTTTGATACATGAGTGTACTATGAACCGAAGTCCTAAACTCATACGTCTGTAGGCAGAATTCGAGATGAGGCATTATGGAAAACCTATATTTTATGAATGCTTCTTTAGATTTTTGGCCAGGACACACCAGCCAGGATGAGGCTGGAGTCCACTTTTAACCAGATTCTGAGTTTAGAGTAGGAAGATATTCTTAGATGATGGGATACCCTTTGCTTCTCTGACTTCCCTTCATCCAAAAGGACAGGGCATGTTCCAGCTTGTACTCATGGTCAGGTGCTAATTGGGATCAACAGGTGAAACTCCTTAGACTTAGGGATACTGTGGTTATTTCCATCTTATTCTTTTTACTACCACCTTGACAGTTTGATCTGTCTGTACCAGAAAGAGCCATGCTGTAGTTGTTTCTGTTCATTATCTTTATTGAGTTAGTTCAGTGCCTTTTGCCAAGGGATCTATCAGCAATACAAAGGTTTTTTGTTCTTCTGCCTTGCAATGTGTCTTGATTGATTTTTGTCCGTATTATTTACGATCTTCGCAATTCATTTTTTCATTTCAGAGACAGTTTTGTCATGTAGGACCTGTATTTCTCTATGCCAAGGCCTGCGGAGGAGCTTGTTGCTCTTTTTCCAGTTATCAGAAATAAGTTCGTTTGCTGAGCACTTAACAAAACCCAATAGGTTCCTTTTCACACTGTTGCCAGTTCAGTTGACAGAACATTCTGTAGTTCAAAGAATTAATAGGAGATATTTGATAGATACCTGAAAAAGAGGCAGTACATGCAATTTGCCACAGAAGTGTTTTTCATCTATCTCTTTCTAGTATGCAGGATGTACATTGTTCCCCACCTCCTTCAGAGATTAACATATTAAACACGGTCACACTTCCCTAAATGCTAGCAATAATAAAAGTACAATTTTGCTTCCCCTTGCTATTGTTGAAAATAGTTTTGGCCTTTCTTCTTGCCCTTGTAAGCAGTTAATTATTTCATTGAGGTGCAGAAGAGGGGTCCGTACTACTCCCCCCTGCCATTTCTACTTCTGATTAAAAGAGATTAGGAAAGAGAAATATATTTATTCATGCAAGTATTGTAGAAAATATTTTAAAATAATGGTAGGAACATTTGGAGGGAAAAAAGCTCCTAATACAATTGTGTTTTAATGTCAGATGAGTGGAAATTTCTCTAGTAGAGAATTACCTTTTAATTATATTTTTACTTTTAAAAAACTTGATTTTTTTTCATGTTAATAAATAACTTAAAGATTAGTGAATGTAACAGAATTGAGGCAAGGAGGGAAAAGAGTTAATGAATCTAAAAATAATTACAAAAATGTCTTAGGGTTTTATTAGTTCATGTATTTTAGCCTTTTCTGTGTTACTTGGAGAAGGTTATTTTGGTGCTTAAAGACGAAAGAACAAGACTCCTCAGGTATATTGAAGAGCAATAGTATAAAGGAGAATATGGAAGGGGCAGGCAGTCTCTTCCTCCAGAGCATCTCTCTGTCTCTTGCCATTGGTCTTAGCTCATCCTGCTCATCCTGAGGTCACGGAAGGTTGCCGGGTGTAAGCTTTTAAGCCTCATAAGCTACATGTGAAAAATTGTTGTTGCGTGGGAATTATTGTTTATTAACATATTAACTCTGAAAAATGCTAGGTAACCTGTATTATCTCTTTTCTGTTGTACGTGATTGTGTCTAAAAAGTGTCCTTGAAAACCAAGTTTAGGTATTCTTTTGGAGATATATTGTATTTCTGCTTCTCAGCTCCTACTTTTTTGAAATATAGACACTTTATGATTTCTGTTTTCTTGTTACTTTTCTGAGTTTTTTGCTGTGTAGCTCTACAACATAGAGTGTACCTGTAATCAGAAAAATGAGGATATCAGGTCAGTGTCAATGACACATCTTGACACATATTTATATGTGTACTACATATGAGATATCAATGTGGTTCATAGGGCAAAGAATTGATTGCATGTCAGAAAAAAAGGCTCTTGGCTACTGCAACCAGGCTCCTCTGTTCTGTTCAGTTTTTTAGAAAATGTAGCAAGAACAAAGGAAAAACTATAGAGTGTGACAATTTTTTCTTATCACTTGCCAAAATCTTACTGGCTTTTAAGAAGTTGCTTTTTTTTTATTATCTTTTTAAAATTTTTTTAATTTGTCTTCTGAGTTCCTTAGTTTATACTCGAAGTGCTGGCAAATAGACTGTTCTGAGCCAAGAAATCTAAGCCCATGAAATGAAGCCAAATCAAAGGGGTCATATTCTGCCTTTCCCATTTTCCTAAGTAGATTATTCTCACAGTTAGTATTTATCTCATCAGTGGATGAGAAGGTAACTGGGCGCACAATGTATTTTAAAGAAATTTATTTGTGTATGATCTTTCTGCACAACAATTTTTTTCTTCTTTTTGTTGCTAGTATTCTTGCTGTTCTGATAAATATGTTTTTAAAATTCAGGAAGAGCGAACATATTTTGAGAAAATATTGTCGCATCCCTAATGAGAAAAAGGTAGACTTATAAATGCAACTGTATCCATTCCCCTCCCTTAAGGAAGAAAAAAGCCACCAGGCAGAAAAAGGACAAACCTGGTTATAAATGTTGAAAATACGAGATGAAGGTCAGCTTTTAAATTGAGGGAAGGAGAAAATGTGGCCAAGACACCTTATCATAGATGGGAGGAGGAAAAATATTGAGAAACTTATCCCTGTTCTGACTTGCTAGAACATATGAATCTGGTGACAGTGTGGAAGGAATTCAATTCAGTTATCTTCTATCCATCCTTCAGAGGATCCAAAGCCAGAGATGCAAAAGCTTATAGGACATACCAAGATCATCCTACTTTTAAGAGCTTTGGAATTGAAGTTGGTATAAAGATCTTCTACCTTTGTTTAAATTAATTGCCCAGTTTGCAAAATAGTTTGCAGTACTCAGTCTGAGTCTTGCAAATAAACCTCTAAGAACTAACAAAATTTACTGAATTAATTTTGTCTGTGCTAGGAAAATTATTTTTCCATGTGTGAACTTTATTATATTTATATGTGAACTTCTGTTTTCATAAAAAGGATCATTTAAATAATGATGCTCTTTTTAAAGTAAATGTAGAAGATAAATGTCACAAATCCTGTTCCTGTTAACAGTTTAAAAACACTTCAGAAAACAGAACCTGTCTGCAGTAGTCTGCTTCAGCTATGCTTAATGTTAAGTATTAGATTTGCACAACTTTTCAGTAGCTGATCCAATTTCAATCCATCGAGACTGAATTAAAACAAAAGCAAGCTATATTTAGAAACCTAAATTGTGGAAATGTTGAATAATGCTTTCCTGCTTAGTTGTGTTTTGAAGAAGCTTAGCATGGGGTTTAAAATAAGCTGTTTCGTGCTATTAATATAAAATAATCTTCTCTGCTGAAGAATAGGTTTCTGAAAAAGGTTAGGGTGTTTTCTGTAATATAGATAGCATATGCAGTGATTTACTCCTAAATATATTATATTAATTTACTTTCATAACATCAGAGTGTTTTACTCTGCCTAGTAATGCTTTAGAAAACTTGAACTCTTATATTTACAACTGGTAATAGCAATAAGCATTTCATCCACAGGAGAGTTTGGAAAGAGGTACTTAGAAAGTAGTTGGGGTAGCATTCCAGATAACAAAGCATGCTCAGCCTGGAATTTGTTAATTTTTTAAAAAAAATTTGTTCAATTATAATTTTGTATAATGAGATAAATTTTAGTGATGGATTCAGGGAACATAAGAGGAAGTGTGGAAGACAGGCCAAAGGATTCCGTTAGTATTTTCTAACTTAAATGAACAAGATTTGAATTCTAACTGGCCAGATAAATAAATGTGTTGTGAAACCTCAGATTCCACTGACCTTAATAGAAATTTGCAACATTTAGTGCCTTTGAGTATCAAGCATTGAACTGAGGATCTAAACCCCCAGCTTTTAACACGCATACTTGATTCTTCTAGTCATCATTCCTAAATTCAAGATAATTAATTTTGTTGTGTCTAGAATAAAAGAGAAGACAAGACTTGCTTTATACCATTTGATCACTTACAGTTATCCATTTTGTCCTTTTCTTCAAGTTTGCTGATCTTGTCAGGAGTTCATGATGAGCTTTTAGGGGAGGCTATTTGTCCATTTTCATGTGTTCTGTATGGCTCTGAAAATGTGAGTCTGTATGAAAAGCATGTAGTGTTTGCCTTGTTCTTACATCAGAAGAATTTTTTCTTTTGTCCATTTTATGCTTGTTTCCAAAGGCTTAAAATGCAAGCTTTGTTTCTGCAATAATGGCTTAGTGTAGGCTTACATTGTTGATCCCCTCAGTAGATGCAATGTAATCCACTTTGGTAATGTGAATTTTTAAACAATCATCAGCCTTTGCTATTAACCCTTCTATACTAATGGTAATACCCTAGAAGAACTACAAAGGAATTTGGTGCTCAAGCTTAACATAAGACTTGAAAGACACTTAATGGCATTTACATTCCTTAGTCTAGTCACAGTGAATTGCAGAGCCGATGTTGAACTTGATTGGTACTGTATTCAATATAAAATAGTTGATTGTGAAGTTGATGCTGAAATACAACTTTGCAAAGGATTTCTTTGGGAAAATATAAAAAAATCCTTGAAATGTCCTTTGCAATTAAATGCTACTTGAGGATTCTTCTGTCCCTTGTTTTTGTTTGGTATTTAACTAGGTCGGTAGTGTACTTTTCTCAAAATGCTTGGGTTTTTTTTCTTTAAACTAGATAACATTACCTGCTGAAAAAGGATATGTTAGAATTATTCAGTCATGTTTTTATTCATTACGCTGTTTGAGAACTTTTTTTGTCTAAAATAGGACAAGTATTTATGGCATTCTTCTTCCTTTTAATTGTTCCTGTTACATCTTAGTAGCAGATCAAAAAAATTCTTTGCGCCTAATGCGATTTTTTAAAATGTCATTTTGCTCCAATTTTTATTCCTACCTATTGACTGTTCTCCTTATCTACCTCTGTTCTTTTTTGAGAAAACTGATAAGCCAAATAAAAATTGACTTGATTGCAGTGTGTATGACCTTTATTACAAAAAGAACATGGATGATAGAATTTTGTGTCTTAACAATTGGAATTACTGCACTGTGTATCAATAGTCCCACTGCAGAGATCTGTCAAAGTTAATCTGTGTTTACTGTCTCCCCTTGGAGTATTTTGGATATCTCTTGTGTGGCAGTAAGATGAAGAGCTCTCTTCTGTTTCAATCCACTGTGTGAAAGCTACTCCATGTTTAATGAGACCAAGGTTTTATGAGGAATCACTGAAGGATTATTAACCATGTCAGTAACTTAGCCAACATCCTCTCTGCAAAATTAGTAACTCAGTTTTGTGAGTTGATATCACAGTCAAAAAAAACCCCACCTGGCTTTGTTGAACATTGCAGTTTAATATGGTTTTTGTGTTTTGAAAGGTAAAGGCAGGCAATCAGGAGCTGTGCAAGAGGGTGACTAATTAATCAAGGAACATAAACTTACATAGTGCAGACTTTTACTGTGGTCTTACAGTGTAGAGAGCAACTCGAAACAACATACACCTTCAAAAAATTTTAAGAAAAAGCATTATTGTAGTGTTTTTAGAAATGAGTATGAAACCTTCCCAAGGACAATGCCAGCCTGAGCAGCTCTGGTCTTACACTACCTGAAACCAGCTGGACGATTGAGAAGACACATGAGATATGCCAGGAATAAGGCTTCTTCTCCCACCAGACTGCTCCAAAAAGGACAGTCATCACAAAGTAAACAAACAATCAAGGAACCTACAATAGGGGTAACTAATAGGTTTTATTTTACAGTGGATGGGAATGGAACAGCTGAAGGCAGAAAAAGGGAGGTTTGTAAGACTTTTTTCCCTAATACAGGAGTATTCACCAGTTGGAGATTACTGCCTGGGTGAGCAACAAATTTTTGTGCTTCCATAACTATGTCTACATGAAGTGACTTTATTTTCTGCTTGCAGTCCTAGAAAACTCAAGTTCCATTACAGAGCTGGGTAGGATTAGTTGCTTAGAAGTTCTGATGTTGTTAGTTGCTTTACAGATATTTTTGAGAACCAGTGTAAAATGTTTCTTTTCAAAGGAAGTGTTTTCTGCCTAAGCATACTGAATGGTTTTTGGGCAGGTTTTTTTGAGCCTTGCTTGAATGTTTTGAAATTTTTGTTTCATAGTGATAAATTAAACATCACAAATGCATTTTGCCTCCTAAGTCCAATGGATTGTTTAGGTTTTAGATCCTGTGAAAATGTTTATATAATGTTTAATAATATTCTGTCATTCATTTTCAGGAAATAATAAAATGTGAAACCGAGAAATTGTCAAAACAAAAAACCAAAATGAAGTGTGGGTCCCAAAGCATAGGTACTTTGAAAAGGTTTTCCTTACTTTTCCATTATTGAATAACGAGTAATACTTACAGTTTTGTCTAAACTTTAGAACAAAAAATGCATTTTTTAAAGGCATGGATCAGAATACAAGAAATTCCATTCAGAGATTATAAAGTTCTTTACAATAAGATAAGGGGGATAAGCACTGGAACAGGTCACCTGTGGAAACACTAGGGTCTCCATCCTTGGAGATGGATGGATATTCAATACCTGACTGGACCTAGTCCTAAGCCATGTGCTCCTGTTAACTCTGTTTTGAGGTGGGTTGGCTAGATGATCTCTAGAGGTCCCTTCTAACTTCAGCTTCAATGCTGTGGTCATAAACAAAAATGCTTAACTCTGTAATGAACCAAAGCAAGGAGAGTTTATTTCCGCTCTAAGAAAAGTGATTTCATGTGCTGATTGCAGGCTCTTATGTGTGGATTGGTTTGAAGCAATCATTGAACTGTGGAATAAACAGTATTACACTGTCATTTTCTGAAATGTGTTCATTTTGTCTGTTATAGTAGAAAACAATTAGGTTTTTTATTAATATAATCAAAGTAAAAATAACTTTTACAAAACACAGTGAACATTTCAGATTAAGGTACTAAAAGATCTGGATTTACCATGACTGCAAAAGATTAATGGAGACGAGGGATCTTAGAGGAAATGTGCAATAATCAGCCAAGAACACAATTAGCAATAATTGTATGCTAACACATATAATTTTTGGCTTCTGACTGCAGTTAACAGGTATTCGAAGAAGAGAGAATTATTTTTCAAAAAGAGGTAACAGTGGCCCATCACTTTGAAGCAGCATTATCAGAATCCAGGTTAGAAAGCAAAAACTGTCTGATAGATATATGCATTACATTTAAACAGCTTTTAGAATTATTTCCACAACATACTAAGAACATGTCAAAATAGAAGTCATTTCTCAGATACCTGGGCAGGATAATTTTGCAGGTACTGTCTTACATTGGAGAAGCTGAAAAGTTATTTTAAAAGCTTCTATGACTGTTTAATGAAGTTCTGCTGCATTAAATAGTTGTGTCAGGTGGTTATGCCCATGGCAAGTGAATTTTCAAAAATTAAATGTAATGGAAACCAATTAGGATTTAATGAAAGATTCCGCACACACGCTCCCCCCAAATTCTGTTCTGTTTAGGACCATGTATACTTTCACACTTGGGTGAAACTTGAGCATTCTAATGATTATGGGAAAGAAAGAATCCTTACAGTGCAAATATCAGTAAATAATTTTGTTTCTATTTGGTCTTTAACTGTTAGTCCCAAGAAGACAAATAAAACCATTCCAATAAACATCTGTGCATTAATTGTAGACATTTTATTCTGTTAGCCGAGAAGGGTTATTAATGTCAGGCAATTTTGAGTTGTTTGAATCTCATGATTTAACTTCAGAAAACAAGAATTTTGCTAGTGTTCATCTTTATGCTTTTATTTCTGAAAGCACATGTAATTTGAATGCCAGTTAAGATAAAAAGTGCCATGCCTGTTTTGCAATGCAACCTGAAAGGACGTAGGTTATGGAAACATTGGCAGTAGTTGGAAATACTAAAGAACTTCAGATCTGGGTGGCACTGGTCCAAAACAACTTAAATATGAGAAAGATCAAACCTTGGAATTTTTGGATCTGTGTGAATACGTGTGATAGTATTTCTGATTTTACTGTTCCTGTAAACATGGGTATTGTGCGTGTTTTGTCCCTTGATGCTCCATCCAGTGTCTAAAGTCTGTATATTAGTAAAGATTTATGTGGTGCCCCTCAAAATGGATTTCAGTTCCTTAAAGTCTTACAAGATGCTACAGCCTTTGGGGAAGGATGGAGAAGATAGGGATGTTTCTGAAAATTATAGCCAAGTGTGACAAGTAGTGAATTGTTTCTGATTTTTTATGTATGTTCATTAGAAACTTTGTGTGTAAGGGAGACTATAAATAAATATGGTACTTTTCTGCTTTTTTTGAATCTCCACTCTATATTGTAATTACTAAGACCAATTACCCAAAGCTAATAATAGAAATTGTTAAAGCGTGATGAGCTTAATTGTGTGGGTTCAGCCTTGTATTATGTTACTGCCTAGACAGATAACTCTGCTTAGTTGTTATCCCACACAAACAAAGGATTATCCCTGGAGGAAATCTGATTACCTGAAAGCGATGATCTGGGGCTGCATAATATCAAAAATTACTGGAGGCTTTGAAAGAAATGGCTGATCCCTGGCTGGTTTAAGAGGCCAGAGAGGGAATCTAGGTGCAGGAGATCCTAAGTTTAGAGTTGAATCCAAGTATAAGAATGATCTATAATAAGAATCATATATAAATAAGAATCAGACTTCTGGATTTTCTGAAATCTGTCTCAAAGCATTGAGTGATATTTGATAGAAGTCAGAGAATCACAGAATTGTTATGCTTCTTGATAAATACCTCTGTTGTGTCTTCTGCCTAAAATTCTTCAAGATATATTACTTACAGAAAAAATTACCTAATTAAACTGAAATTATCAGTAATGTTTACAAAATGGAGAAAAATACTATTGAGAAATATATTTAATGAAAAATGCAATGTTTAAGGGGGAAATGTCAAATACACTTAAAAATAAGAGATACTAGTCTATGCAGTAACAGTTTCCAGGATATTTGCTCAGTATTCAGCCAGGATGTTATTCAGAAGTGCTATATATTTTCTTAAATTGCAGTTTAAGTACAGTATGTGCATTTCAGACATATAGCAGACACAGTAGGCTGTTTATTCTAGGCAAGTTGATATTGGGGAGTTGTCTACTAGTTGTAGCTAGTTTCAGTGGATCCAAGCAGAAAGATGTGGGCAAATTAAAGGACGTATTTGGTGGAGAACAAAATAAACTGGAGTTTTAGTAAAGGCAGTGAATGCGATTAATTTGAAAGAAATAGTTTTGTTTAGTTTAGAAAAGAGCAGATTCAATGATAATATAGCAGCTGTCAACATGAATGTCTGAGGGAAGACTCATACTTTGAATCAGGAGAGGAAGCTGAGCTAAGCTGCTCGTGAGAAGTGCCTGCTCAAGACTGCTGAAGGTGGGCTCTTCTCAGTAGAGCCGAGCTTCTGAGAGAAGCTAGGAGAACTGAAGGTCTGTAGAATGGGTAAGATATACTGGGATGGTCTTGAGTTCCTTCCAAATCCTTTATTTGCATATTTTATGTATTTTGTTATAACTTAGGAGTCATACAGTAGGATGCTGTTGCAGTAAGGATTTCATATTAGAAATTTTAATTATATGACTATTTATTATGTGCCAGTGCAGGAAAGAATGAATTTTAAAGATATTACACAGGAAGGATATGAAAGGTTTTAAAGAAAATTGGAAAGAGGCCTTCTTAGCTACCATTGAAGAAGAATTATGGTATTAGAAACATTTGCAAAGCTTTCTGTTACAGAACATATGAATTCAACATGCCTGGTGTTTTTCCAGCTGGGAGCTTGGCATACTTATTGTGGACTGTTCGTAGCTGCATGATCTAGAGGTCCACAGACTGGTTGAAAGGGACCGCTGATCTATAGTGCCCTTCCTTTTTTTCCAAAAGAAGCACTAGAAAAAAAGCAGCAGAGGAATAGAATCAAAGAATCATTTAGGTTGGAAAAGGCCTTTGAGATCACTGAGTCTGTTTACCTAGTACAGAGGCTAAGAAGGCATTAAGTACCTCAGCCTTTTCCTCATCCTTTGTCACTATGTTTCGCCCCCACATGCAATAAAGGATGAAATTTTGCTTAACCCTCCTTTTGTTGCTGATGTCTCAATAGAAGGAGTTTTTATTGTCTTTTGCAGCAGTAGCCAGATTAAGTTTTGGTTGTGCTTCGGCCCTTGTAATTTTCTCCCTGCGTAGCCTCACAACATCCTTGTGGCCTGCCCCTTCTTCTAAAGGTCATAAACTCTCCTTTTTTCTTTAAGTTTCTGCCAGACCATTCTTTCTCACTAGCTTTTCTTTCAGGACGTGAGTGCAGCCTGGTCCTGTGCCTTTAAGATTTCCTTCTTGAAGAATAAGTATGTTGTCCTCTTAAAGAAGAGATGTCGTTTCAAAGGTTATGCGTGTACCCATGCAATGATGTTGAACCTATTAGAGGGAATAGGAATCATCAGGACAAATACTGGGCTGGATGTTTCATCCTTGGATTTTATAAGTTTTTATTTCTTTTTCCTCTTAAATTACATTTTTTAAAAATTTTGTTCTCTTCCTGTTGTTACTTCAGTCAGTTTGTCTACCATGAGATCCTATCTGCTATCACTCTCCTTTTTAACAAGTTTTCTTTGGAGTACAGATGCTGGAAAATTTATATAAATCCTGTGTATTCCGTGGCACTGCTCTGTTCATTAACTGCAAATAGATTTTTTCTTCACATGCTGTAGAGATCAATATTCCAGTAGAAAGGATAGAGAATTTTAGCAGTTCAAAATAGGTGCCCATCCATAGTATTCCATTGATAGAAGCTTGGTTGGAAGTATTGATGTGTCGTTGGTATAGCATAGTATATCCAACATCTTCATACAAAGTTAAATAACAAATGGACCAGATAAAATTGTGTTAGTTAAATATAGATGTATAAATATATATATATATATACACACACACACACACACATATATATATATATATAAAATAAATAAACAACCTGCATAGCTTCTTCAGTACAATGTGTTCTCTGTCAGAAGCTGGCAAGTTGCTGGTTGGTTTCACTTGCAAATGTTTATCTTGGGATAGGCATGAATGGCACGGAATGGATATGCAGGAGGTCGTTGATTTTGGTAAGGCATTGTAGTGAGAGCTCATGTTTATGGTTGTCCTTAGCTCAGACTGGAGAACGTGTTAATACATTGAAATGTCGTCTCTTTTTTTGCACTTGTTTTTATTATGCATCATACAGATTGTCAAAGCTTAAAAAAAAGAAAAAAGCCTTTTGGTATATTCCTGTGCTGAAGTATTGTGCATTAGCAATACTAATACATTGAAACATAATAAATGTAATTAAATTTATAAAATAGGCTTTCCATACCTGTCAACCAGGAAGTAGGAAGTCTGATCATCATTTAAATTCATAGTTTCTGAATGAAAAGTAGTTCAGCAAACTTCTACTAAAGTGAGAAAGCCTACTCAACACTTCTTGCTTATTAGAAATGGAACAATTTTGGACAAGTCCCAAATCATTCCATCTTCATTTTTCATCCAACAGGAACAGTTCTTGATCACTTCTCTAATCTCTGTCCAAACCAAACCAGCTAATTTTAGACAAAGCATCAGTGCAGCTGACGAAGCAGTGACCTAATACAGCAGAAATAGGTTGAGGAATGACCATATGAACACATAGAAGAGATTTAAGTCTTCACTAAGAAATACATACTAAGGTAAATTCGAAGTCAGATGATGTATGCTATGATTTTTCTTAAAGAAGAAGTAAATACTAGTAAACTAGAAAATGGCAGTGTTTATAGAGTTTCTCCTAGCATTCCCTATTAATTAATCATTTTCATGTCAGAAGTGTCAAGCAGATTTTCTGGGCACACAAATAGGGAAAAGCCTTGTCAGATGGATGGCATATGTACCTGATGTTTCAGAAAAGTAGAAGAGAGAATTAATCTCTTAAATGTGCATGAGTTCCTGTTTCTGCCAGGGACGGGAGTTCATTTATGGAGGTAATTGTATATGAGGGCTTGAAAAAGAACAATTACTTATTTAGGGCATTTTGCTCATTTATAAATCTCAAAACCCACTTGACGCTCACTACGTTGTGACTGTTTATTAGAAAGTATAGACCTGTAAGACAATACCTTTTTAGTGTGCCTTATTCCTCTGATCCCATTGCCTGGTCTACATTTATCAGTAAACATGAATCTGAGGTGAAAAAATTACTAAATATGAAATTTTTATCATGCATTTTCAAAACAGTGTTGTGATGGTTTTTTTGGTAATATAAGTTTTCTAGGAGGTTATTTCATGTTACTGTGAGGTGCCAGAGGAGTTTCAGCAGTGAATTGCTAGACAGCGTGTATAATCTTCATCTTTACTGTCTCAAAAAGTAGGGGTGAAACTGTAGAGCTGGTGACTTCTCGCCCTAGCCAGTAGACTTTCCAAAGAAAGTCTGTGACACCCCCACAGCTTTAATAGCTGGATGATTTGGACATGATCCAAAAATTTTTCTGTCTTAGTAGCATACCAGAAGAGACTATGTGTTGGTGACTTGTATTTGCATGAGTGCTGCTTTGTCAGATGCAATTTATCCAGAGACACTGGGAATAAATCTCCTCTCGCATTGCAAGAATGCAACCCAGTTTTTTCCCCTCTTTTAAGCACAAGTCATTACTATATTATTTGTATTGTGCTTTAGGCGCCAATGGGTTTTTAGAGAAATCCACTTTTCTGAGCGCTTGGCAGCCATAGAGTGAGACAGTCCATGGTCTCAAGAGCATGCATAGATAATATGGGAAGTAGAGCGCAGGGAAACGTTGATTTGTTCAGTGTCGTGCTGCTCATTCATGCTGGTCAGACTTGCTCACATTCTTCACAGTTTACTACCCTCACAGTCTACTGCGGAGTCAGATTTTCAGGCTGAAAACAATTTATATGAACTTAAATAAATGCAGTTCTGCTGGCATGATGGAATTTCAGTGTCTGAAAAGGAAAAAAAGGTAAAGCTACATAGTTTAAATGTGCGCATTTTTAAAAGTTGAGGAACTATATTCCCTTCGAGGAGAAGGGGATTTGGAGATGGGAATTCATAGTTTTTCAAGACACCTGAATGGTAGTGGTCTACTAATTGATCAGTTACTTCTTAGTCCTTGTTTCTTACTCTCCATAGAAATTGAGATAGTTTGTTTGATTTTGTCATAGTAATAATTTTAGTCTTTTGAAATGCAGCTTAGGATATGGCTGTGTTCTGAGATTTTAATCTCTGTCTTTTTGCATGCTTCTTGTTTTGACATGTTTTGTAAACCAGTAGTGACAACAACATTAGTTGGAAGTGGTCATTGTTGCTTCTTGAAGAAAAGTCATTGACTTGAAGAAGATTGGTCAAGTTGGCCTGACATTTGTCAAAAATATATTTAGGCCCATGTCTTGAGTTAAAGTGATAAAAATCTGGATGTAGCAAGTACGCCGTTTAAATAAAAATAAATAGATATACCCAACCAACCTAAACTACCCAGCTTGGAGGGATTTCCTAGGTGTTTGGCCTGCTTGAAATGTTGTGTTCTAATCACATAATTTTACAGGGGCCTGATTTTAGTCTCCCACAAATGATAAAATCTCTATGACTGAGTTTGTGGAATGTGGATATTGTTAACAGTAAGTACCCCTAATGAATTTATTTTTCTTTCCTTTTCTTTATGATTACAGTTTCTCTGGGGTTTTTTTGTTTTGTTTTTTTTTTCTATTATACTAACTGTACAGGTTAGGGACATGGGTCTGAATCGTTAACTCCATTATTATTTTTTTATTCTGATTCACTGATCTCTTTTTTTCATAATTTTGTCTTTTATGATACATGTTGGCCATCTCCTTTTCTTCTCTCTCTATGTTACTATGTCTTTTCTTGTATGGAGGAAGGAAGCTCCAATTTTTTCCTGATTATCTTCTTGGATCTAGCTTTTAGCAAATTATTCAGGAAATAAGTTAACCTAATCTCCCATTCTGCTTACATTCGAGACAACAAAAAAAAAAAAAATAGGAGGATCCTAGTGCTCTCGTCGATACAAGATGGGAAAAAGCTAATATCAAACATTACTGATTATTAGAATTACTGTAATTTAATGTGTCATTGAAATAGTCATATTTGCTTGTCTGTCACTTAATTATGTTAGTCTTTAATAATGAATTAGGGCTGATGTTCATCTTGGCAATTACAGCAATCTGAGGAACTTTGCATTTGCTTAGGTGAAATATACTTTCCATGCTACGGGTGGACTGTATTATTGCCTCAGATTTGTTTTCATAGATATTGGTTGTGACAGGTATGTCAAAATTCCCTCAATTTAAAATCAGTGAAGCAACCAGGGCACAAAAAAAACCTGGCCTCTGTAAAATGATGTTTTGGTTCTTAGAGCAGGAAGCTTTTCATCTGGTACAAACAAGAATAGTTTTGTATAATATTCAGTAGTCTATTAATTCTGAAAGTGAAGACATTTCTTGAGTGTCTTTCTGTTTTGAAAGACAATTCATGAAACATTCAATATAGTAAACAACCAAAGCCTGTCAGTTACAACTGAGGTACGGTATCTAATTTTGAAATTTTGATTAAAGCATTTGTGTATTTAGGTAAAGCTTTTTATAGCATATCCTTCTTCTTGACAAATTATACTTGATCAGTGTACCTCTTCAGTAAGGACTTTATATTTGATTTGTTTGCTGCAAAGTTTCATGAAAAAATGTTGGTCATCAGTCTTTATTACAAGAAGAAAAGAAGTACTGGAATTATTTCTTTTTCTTTTTTTTTTTTTTCCTTCAGTAAAGGAGTCCTAAAGGAGCAGGCCTCAATTGAAAGACACTATGTGGCATAATTTACCCTCTTTTAAATGATCAAATTAAAGAAAATTTGTAATTGCCTTTTGAGTTTGTATTCATCTCTGCAATTAGCAATGTTGTGCTTAACAGGTAAGTTTGCCCTTCTTAATAGATCTAAGCGCTTGAATTTTTTGAAGGATGAACAATGGATAGGAGGTGGAAGTAACAGTCTGTCCCAGGATCTGGGTTATATTTTTAAGGTAGCCTTTTGAAGTTGATGTCTGGAGACAAACAAACATCTTACCACTACTGTTTAAATCGAGTAAGTGCTAGTAGTGGCATTACTGCTTCCGGATTGCATTTATTTGGAGGTTGCTAGTAGCAGGTGCTAAGTTTATAATTTTCCCTATGGTCTTCTTAGTTCTAGACAAACTATGTTGATTTTGTACCCAGCTGTTTTTACGTTTTATTTTAAGAGCCTTCATTTGCCTTATAAAATCACCTAACTTGAAAGGAAGGTAAGGTTCTCCCAGTGAGGTTAATATTTCCCTTGATTTGGTTGGAATTACATTAGTTTTTTCCTCTTTGATCAAGTGTTCGTTATTGATTCACAGGCTAGATCATCTTCTGACGACAAAACATTCAAGCCTAGCTTTTTCAATAAATCAGTGGTTTTAGGTTTTTTTAGCAAAATAAATGTGTTCTGGAAATTGGCTTAGAGCATTTATATGACAGATCAGAGAGGTGGTGCAAAAGTATCCATGGTGTTGGCTATGGGGCCAAGGAATTGAAAGGAGCTTTCGATCTAGCAATGCTGGTGGTTATCCTCACGTTCCCCATCATCATAGCCTATTGCTTGGAAAACATGGAATTGAAAATGGGCAAAAGTCTTAGCTGAGCCAACAGTCTCTTTTTATGTATTGATAATACATTTTTGCTTTCAAACATTCATCAGCTTGCAGCATGGCTGCCTAGTAACACAATTTAGAGCAGAGCTATTTCTACAAGATGAGCTTTTTGGGAATTGCATGGGGGAATTCACCATGTAAAGCAGATCTGTGCCTTCAAAATGCAATTAAGTCTGTAGTAAATAAACAGGATAAATGAATCTTAAGCAATTGCATGTAGTGATTTGGCAGTGTACCTGGGATGAAAATAGCTCATTTTAGCATCTACTTCTATCCCACTAATTCTGAAAGTTTTTGGTTGATTGCTTTCAAAAGTTTCTGTTCCCCAAACACTGGTTTAAACAACTTACGGATACCTTCTGAACGGGTACTGTTCAACTTATTCTCTTTACTTCCCATGGAAATTATTGACTTTGATAACTAAATACTGCTGTGTCTTGATTTTTTTCATGCAGATGAAGTTCAGTGCTCGATCTCACAGAATATTTGAAAGATTGCTTTCAGTGAAGGTGTTCACTGTCAGACATTTGTACTCGCATAGGTTCTAGGATTATTGGTCTCAGAACTGTTTTCCCTTCATAGTAATTACTATAGAGAAGTAGATACATATGGTCAGTCTAGAGTGCCAGGTGTAAATACTTAACTATTATAAATATAAATTTACATAGATATACAAAGAGTAAGGACATATCCATCTCAACCCTTCTTACCATCTACCTTCAAATAACATTTTATTGAAATTAATTGTAATACCATATTTATTGCTTATACTCCTAAAGCAACACATTCAAAATCTGACTAGTAAACCATAGAGTGGCTTGCTATGGAAGTGAATGATGAGCTAGGTTTATGCCTCCTGCCACAGGAAGGGATGTCTTTCATTAGATCGGGTTGTTCAAAGCCCCGTCCAACCAGGCCTTGAACACTTCCAGGGATAGGGTATTCACAACTTCTCTGAGCACCCTGTTCCAGTGCCTCACCACTCTCACTTCCTATTACCTAATCTAAATCTCTCCTCTCCCTCCTTTTCCTAACACTATGTTCCCATGTAAAATGTCAGTCTCCCTCTCTTTTATAAGGTCTCTTCAAGTACTGAAAAGGCTGCAATGAGGTCTTCATTCCCTCCTCCAGCCTGAAAAGCCCCAACTCTCTCAGCCCATCTTCAAAGGAGGGGTGCTCCAGCCCTCTGATTATCTTCATGCCCTCCTCGGGACTCGCTCCAATAGATCCGTGTCCTTTCTGTGCTCAGGACCCCAGAACTGGATGCAGTACTCCAGGTGGGGTCTCACCAGAGTGAAGAATCCCATCTCTCGACTTGCTGGCCACGCTGCTTTTGGTGCAGCCCAAGATGCAGTTGGCCTTCTGGGCTACAAGCACACACACAAGCTGGTCCATGTCCAGTTTTTCATCTGCCAGAACCTCCAAGCCCATCTCCTCAGAGCTGCTTCCAATGACTTTTTCCTCTCAGTCTATACCCATGTCTGGGAGTGCCCTGACCCAGGTGCAGCACATTGCACTTGGACTTGTTGAACTTCGTGAGATTCTTATAGACCCATTTCTCAAGTTTTCCCAGGTCCCTCTAGGCGGTGTCCTGTCCTTCAATTGTATCAACTGCACTGCTCAACTTCAGATCATCTACAAACTTTCTGAGGATGCTGCTGCCAAGACAGAGCCCTGAGGGATGCCACTCATCACTGGTCTTTTTATCTATCTTGCATCTTTTCTCCTACTTTCAAATCCTTGACTTACCCCCAACACTATATTACCAGTTATAATTTATTATTTACCTTCAGATTTATCGTTGTGAACTTTTCTCCAATTAATTATTACCTCCCTTGTTCAAATTTCTTTGTCTTTTAATATAATTCTTTGCATGAGTTTGGAAAATAAGAAGTGGTCTCAGTATTTATCATTCTTTATTTAGACAGGAATTAACTTCAGTAAAATAGCAAGTGGATAGAATGAGCTGTTTTCATCCAGCTGAAAGTTTAATCTAGCGGAACACTACTGATTGTATTAACTTGACAAGGTTAGTAATTATATTTAGAGAAGGCATATTGTTTCTTTCTGCCACGCTGCCATAAAATAAAGGGTTGCTGATTGTTGTTGCAAAAATTGGGCCCTCTTTGTATTGTAATAGTCTAAAAATAAAAATGAAGTTCCTAGTGGAATCTGATACTCTCTGGGCAACCATTATGGTTTATAGCAACTGATGTCACATAGATTTCTGAAATTATGCCCGTGTGTTGAACACCCAGAGTTTTCAGGCTTTTTTCCATTTTAATCAAAACCAACTGTGTCATTATTCTGTTCCTTCTCCCTTTTCCAACCAATATTTGGTTTCTGTTGCATGATTTATGAGTACCTGTTGTAGTCTTTTGTGTTGATAGTGTTTACCCATCTGGGCTGTCTTAATTTTAGTCCAGCATAATGTGTCTTTTGGCTGGTTTGCTCTGTGCTGTCGGTCTCTCTTTCCTGAAATCAAAATGTACAAGGAATTTAACACCTGTGAAGTGATTCTAGAAGGAGGTAACATCAGTGAATCCATTACTTGCTCTTGTTGTTGCAATAAAGTAATGGTTAAGATCAAGAAAAAGCCCAAACATAGTAATTTAACAGTCTGTAGAAGTAATTTAAAGGAATCAGAATTCACTTCTTGTTTAGCATAACTAAAAAAACAAAGCTCCTTTCTTTTCATGAAGCTAAACCCATTTTCTCCATACATTTTCGTATTTTACATTTTGAAGGGTGCCTTTCTGTGAGAGTTCTATTTTGATAGAAAATAGATGAAATTTTATATAAAGATGGAATGCACGCTACATTACAAAAGAAGCTTTTCACAGAGACATGAATGCTTTTTGAAGCAAAGACATTTAAACATAAATGTATGTATCTATATATCACTTAATTCACAAACTTACCACAGGCTCAGAAGTGATAAGATAAATCACCTCTTCTTCTGTTTGCTTCCCATTGCACATCAGAAGTAATACCTGATGATCTGGTGATGGATAGATATCGTTTGGAATTGTTGGATGACAGCTTTGTATGGGATTTGTGTGGCCAGGCTTTGGCAGCGAGGGGTATGGGGGGGGTCTGCAGGGGTGGCTTCTGTTAGAAGCTGCCAGAAGCTTCTGCCATGTCTGATAGAGCCAGTGCCAGACTGCCCCAAGATGGACCTGCCGCTGACCAGGGCCAAGCCCATCAATGACCTGGCAGAAGCCTGTGCTGGAGCAGGCTCCTGGCAGGACCTGTGGCCTGTGGAGAGAGAAACCCACTCTGGAGCAGGTTTCGTGGCAGAACTTGAGACACCCACGGAGGACTCACACTGTTCCTGAAGGGCTGCACCCAGTGGAAAGGAACTCCACTGGAGCAGTTCATGGAGAATTGCAGCCCATGCAAAGGACTCATGTTGGAGAAGTTAATGACGGACTGTTTCCATGAGAGGGACCCCGTGCTGGAACAGGGGAAGGAGTCCTCTGAATGAGCAGAAAAGCAGCAGCAGAGACAACATATGATGAGCTGAACACAGCCCCCATGCCCTGTCCCCCTGTGCTGTTGAGGGAGAGGAGGAACTAGAATTTCAGAGTGGAATTCAGCCCATGAAGAATGGAGGGATGGGAGAAAAGTATTTTGATTTGATTTGTCATTATCTTCCTCTGATTCGATTGGTAATAAATGAAATTAATTTCCCCAAGTTGAGTCTGTTTTTCCCATGACAGTAATTGGAGATTGATCTCCCCCTACCCTCACCCTGACCCATGAGCCTGTTGTATTTTCTCTGCCCTGTCCAACTGAGGAGGGGAGCGATAAAGTGGCTTTGGTGAGCGCCTGGTATCCAGCCAGGGTCAAACCACCACATGTCTTACCTAGATCATAAGGTTTTTCTTCCCCACATTTGAAATCTTTGATAAATGAAAACATACCTATAAGTAACATGAATTAGCTTACTCTAAAAAGCTGTAGGAATAAGGAAAACTTATATAAGCTCTTCCTTTATTCCTCAGCTGTCTTTCAGTTTAAATAGGTAGAGATGACTGACAGTGCAGGCTAACACTTAATGACGAGCAGACAACTCTTTCTGGGAGAAACTTAGCATGGAATGTTTTTTTTTTTCTCCAAAGTACCCCCAGGTGACACCTCTCCGATGGCTGGACAAGGAGCCTTGAATCTCTTTGCTTGGTGTTCTTGGAATTTTTATTTTTTTTTTTAAATAACCAACCTCTTTTTGTAAGAATTTTAATCTTTCTTTTTTAAAAAAAATCTTGTAGAAGCTTTACACATTCTACGCATTTATTTTACATATAAATGGGATGGAAATAGGAGATGTCTATAGAACCTATTATGAGAGGACTCTTGGTATATTTTCATTTCGTCAGAGAAACAGTAAGTCTTTGCTAGTGACTTCCTTTTTTTTTCATTGTAGTATAGAAAAAATATAAGAATTTTTGAATCCTAAATTGCTTTCTTTGAGCAGTTGATTGTAGTACATAGTACTTGGTGTGTTGGTATATTTGCTCACTATGTTTGTTTAATTTCTGCATTATGTAGACCCATAGGTATGCTTACCTTTCTTTGCCTGAATTGTCTAATGTTTTGCATCTTTGCTATCTTCTAACAGACATGTATAGAAATATCTTCGTGCTGCTATATTGTTTGGGTTTTTTATTTAAAATGCCATCTTATTTATAGAAGTTTAGACACCTGGGGGGGAGCACTGCATATTATTGGGGCTAACATAATTAAAGGTTTTGTTGTACGCCTGAAGAAGCAGCAAGGTTGTTTGATGAATCTGGCGGCTAAACAGAGTTAAAAATATTCATGCTGTAGTGATCTGAATCTGATTGATGATGTGACCATGATTGTTGATCTGAGTCTTTTCAAGAGGTTTATACAAATTTCTAATTATGCCATTCATATGAAAATATTACCTTTAGGATGACTTAATTTATATCAGATGTGCATTACCAAAAGATAAACATCTGGGATTATTTCTTTTTCGATGTTAACAGGATGAATTAGTAAAATGTTTGAACATTTCTGACATGAAGTATTTTTTAAAAATGTAGTTAAATATTGTGCATTAATTATCTTAAACATTAAGATGTGTGAATGCTTCTTTGTGCTTTTATCCAGTGCTTTCAGGGTATGGAAAAATGAAAGCCTAATCATACCATATTTACAGTTTATTCTCAAGAAATTAAGCAAATTTCTTTAAATCCAAAAGACAACTGATGAAGTTAAGAAATGCAGAAAATTTGCAGTAGAAACATGTTGGTAAATGCAATGACTGGGACAGATTTTGAATTTTAAAGTATGGTAGGAACAGTGCATGCCTTCTAGTCAAGTGTTCAAGGAGATATTATAAATCTTCATAAACGGTATCGAGAAATTAAATTGAGTCCCCTCTTCCCGCACCCAGCAGCGTTTCTTGAGGATTTAGTACATGTGTTTAAATTTCTTGATTATTTTGTCTTTTTCTGTTCAGGCCATGGAGCTTGTCAGCTTGATCCTCCCTCCTGTTCTTGGTACATTTGTGGAGTGCGCATTCTTTATCAATGTAGCACGTAGAACAAACCTTCATTAGTAGAAGCCATAAATGTTATTTGTGCTTTAAAGCATCCTATCATTTCATTTATTATGACTGGTTATTTCCAAATGGAGACCTGTTGAAAGGCATACTCTTTAATCTTATTGAATTGTATTAATAGCTCCCTTGCAGTGTTCCTTTCTGACTTCTACAGGCAAGGTCAGTCTGTGTTTCATCTGTCCCATCTCTCTGTTTTGAAATTTTAAATTTGCTTTAAGGCAGAACACAATGTCATTTATCCTGTGAAAAATAACTGTAATATTTGTTGTTTGTAGTTTTCTTTTTAGCGAATGCAAACACAACCTTATCTTTCAATGTGACTCTTCTGCCAAGCGCCTAAGTTGGTATTGAAACATCAATATTGTAGGATGTAGGATGGGATCTTTGTTTCCTAATTGCCTGTTTGTGGGCTTAGTGTGTGAATGAATGAATGACTAGAAGTCTCTGTGATGAGGCTTCCCTGTCACCTGAACCCTGTCCCACAGAGGCAGCCCAAAGCCCTGCCTGTTTCTGATAAAGCACTAGTGAAGTAGATATTGACTTTGCCCTAACAGAGATCTCTGTAATCAATGTTTGTATTATATATGCAAAGTGCCCTACTACAAAAATCACTTTTGATGTAATTTCTGTCTATACTGTTTGGATTATAGCACATCTTAATAGTGACATTACTCTCAACAGACTTTGGAGAGAAGATGATTAACTTTCTATGTTGACATATCCAATCAAGAAGTTTCTGAACCTTATTCATTACAGAGAACATGTTACTTTGAGAACATGACAGTAATATGTATCATTATGTTGTGCTATCACTTTTACATTGCTCATATCTTTAATTTTTGTGCAAAACCTAAAGGATATAATATCTGCTCATATTTGCTGACTGGTGTCCCAATTGCTGCTGGCACAATATAGGTGTCTGATAACTGTGTGAGATTTTTATTTGCTTGTTCTCTATCAATTTCCTTTCAGCTTTTGGTGCTTGATTGAATTAGTGTGTCATAGTGATTGGTACTTATTGTGAGTTCACAGATCTGAAAAATACATTACTGTAGACTGTTTTATTCTTGCTCTGCTGAACCTGTCTGGTTCCTACTCAGAATGTAGGAGAAAGATTTTTTTTTTTTTTTTTTTTTTTTTTTTTTCCCTCC
>VZTA01003750.1:108986-125375 GCA_013398855.1 Mohoua ochrocephala
TTTTTTTATTCCCCTCCACATTGAATTTACTTGTTCAGTGGATTAAGGGTTATTTATTGCATATTTCTTCTCTGATGACATTTTTTTACCCTTCCTAGAGATAGTCACAACTGTACTAGGTAAAATTTTAAAAGAGGTACATGATTTTGTTAGTATGTAAAATGAGTTGTAGCTGTTGTGCCTAAAGATTTTGTGCTATACAAATATGCCAAATTAGAAAAAAAGAATTTGCTGTTCTTTAAATAAATAGTTCCCGCAAATTATAAGCTTAAACCCTTTCTGTGTTTTAATGCTCTTTAGAAGCTTGCTGATAACATCTAATATCTTTATTGAATTCTGAGAACTGTGTTATCTTTTCACAATACTTAGAAAGTAAATTTGACTCTGACTTTTGACTGGCCTTGGGTACCTTCTGTCAACCAATGACAACATGCTGTCAGGTACAAGAAGCACAGTAGCAGGAAAGAAAGCAGTTTTTCACAAGAAAAACTGTTTTCACTTTTATAAACAGTTCAGAGAAAATGTATTTTATGCGTTTGTAGAGCTTTAGATTTCTGAATTATTTTGATGACCTAGCACATCTTTCTCCTTAGGCTGAGTTGGCTGCCTGATGTTTGGTAGGAGGATATAAGGCAAGGAAGTGAGGAATGCAATTCTCTTCTGGGAAAAGAATAAGGAATATAAATAAAACTGATATTTGCAAGATAGTATGTAAAACTCAAAGTAAACCTCTGCTCTATTTATTTTGAAGGATCTAAGGATAGAATTGTTGTCTCCCCATATTCAGTTCAAAGCAAAGCGCTGAAGACATTAGGCTTGTTTTTCTTGTGTTTTGAATTCAGCTGACATTTTTATGTTTCTTACAACAAAACATTTTTTAACTTTCATGATTAATTCAAATACAGTGCTGAAGGTAGTACTTCCTTATGAGTGAATAAAGTAATAGACTGTGGACAAAAATTAAAATGCCATGTTTTCTTTTATAATGAGAACTGAACAAGTCATGTATCTGCAAGAAAATGAATAGAGCTTTCTGCCCTACACGTAAGGACTGTTCATCATGAAGTATCAGAAATTAATTTCAAGTAGAGCCTACAGCTTGCAAAGCAAAAGCAGATCCAGAAGTGGTAAGACTTAGTTGGCAGTATCTCTGAAATAAGAGTGATTTTTCCTCCAGCTTTCACTGAACTATTTACAGGCTTATGAATGCAAATACTGGACGTCAAGAGTTCACTGAAGAGAATAAGACTGTAGATGAGTTTCTTAGAAGTAGGTATAAAATTTGGCTGAAATTTTGCCAAATAGATATCTTAATAGGCAACAAGGGCACTTCATTGCAATTAAAAGTCACCCAGTGACACTTTGAGTAATAAACCCTAATATTTAGGTAGTCAGTTCTGGATATAAAACAATACCATGGCATCTAGATGATCAAACATGAAAGTGAGCAAACATGGAAGTGAGCTTACAGAAAATCAATGGTCAAAGCTGCTATTGATATGCCCTATGCAAGCAGTAAAGCATTTACTTCTGAATTTTTAATTTGTTTTTTTTCAAAGTAACTTATTAGGCTGATCAGGCTAAATCTGGAAAGTGCCTTGTTAACTGCAAAAAAGCTCTTTCTGTTTAGATGATGGCTATGGGAAGCTCCACACTTCCGTTAAGTGTTTTCACACCTCCTTAACTTTAACTTTGAAATACTGTGCAGAGAAGAAGGAGAAAGTAAGGACAGGAATGCCATTTTGAGGAGTACAGAAGATGTGAAGCTAAAGTACCTACAATACCTATTTCTTTCCTTGTTTTTCTTATTTTTTAAATGGAAAACTAACAGTAAACACGGGTAAACTCTTCTAGGTGGTGCATGGAAAGTAAATACAGTGGCAAATGCAGCTATTTAAAGAATGGGATGCAGCCGCCTTCGTAGTCTTGTCCATGCTAGATTAGGAAGTGGCTCTCCTTGGAGAAGAGGATTAGGAATGTATCATCTCAAAATGAAAACTAGACACAGACTTTTTTCCTACAAGAAGCAAAAGTTGCATTGGGTATACAACTTCCTCCTCATTGCTCTGAAGTAAAAGCTTTGAGCAAAGCTATAATACCATATATTTTTATGCCAGATTTCTAATAAAAACTGTGGTAAAGCTGCCATTATATTACTGCAATTTGGTTAAGGCAATATGATTTTCTCACTACTTGACATATATTTATATAATTTTAAGTTTGTCACAGGGATTTTATGAGTATCTCTGAGTTACAAAGAAATAAAAAATCTGGACTGAAGAATCTAAATTTTTTCAAATCTGGAATGTAACTAGTGTGTTTGACAAAGAGTGTAATATAATGGTACTCTAGTCCAAACAAGATGTCTATATGTTGTAAAATTGATTACAAACTCAATATGTCAATTTCTCATTGACATAGTCGCATTATATTGTGTTATTTGCTCTTCTGGGCCTGTGATAACAAAATGACGTCAGGTATCTAATAAGTTTTAGTAGTTAAAGTGAAGTTGTGAAGTTATTCCTGATTTTACTCATATCAAAAGTAGATCTGCAGGTGTGTTTGACAATGAGGGGAGAAAATACTTAGCATTTTGCTTTCTATTGTCTTTTTTTTCTCCTTACAAATAATTTGTGGTCAGCGGGACCCAGCAAGGAGTCGCCTTTTCCTCCAGATGGTTGTGACATTTGAGTAAACCTTGGAGGATTAAAGGCACTCTAGTGAGCACTCACTGTAAACTCCTGATGCAACGTGACAGTCCTAATCTGGGTTCTGGGCTGATTAGATGGTAAGAACGCAAAGCAGGGGAAAAAATCCAACTGCAAAATAACCATTTACACTGATAAAAGACACTAAAAAAAGCCCCATATCCTAAGTTTAGGCTATAGATTCAGTACATCTACAAACTTATGCAAGTTAAGTTTTCAAGTATAATAACTTAATAACTGTCTGTAAAATAGCTTCAGTTGGTGTAAAGCTTTTCTGTGTGTGACTGAATGAGCACAGCTTGATGCAAAAGTCTTTTCTGTATATTAAAGAGAGTTTGCAAACAATCCAAATGGTTAAACGATGGTAGATAATACAGAAATTGATCTGAATGAGATTCTGAAATCTGATTATGTATCATCACCATCTGCTGTAATAGGATAATAGAGAGGTAGAGAAATATACATGCTACCTTTATTTGGAAAAATGGGAAAACTTCACTATATTACATTTGTTATGCAAGGAGAACTTGTTTGCATAATGGGAAACTTAATCAGAAATTATGCTCTTTATTAATATAATTCTAAAGATCTAAGACATAGTTGATGTATTATTATTTTGATTTTTTTAAAATAAGGAAACAGCTGCTAAAAGTACTTGATTTTTTTTTTCCTGTCCTGAATTTTTAAAAGCAGAATATTGGACTTTCAAAAATTGGTATGGCAACAGGTGTTGTATTCAGCATTACACATCTTAATTTATTTGTTTTGGCTGAATGAATATTAAGTTGTACTGCTTAACACCTCCTGGTACAAGAACAATGATTTGAGGATGGCTTTTAAATTTACCTACTTATCTATAGATTATTTTTACTTCACAGCAGTTGAGTAATTTGTTACTTTTCCAAGTCTATCAGTCCAGTATTTTATTTTCAAAGGCGAATACGTGATAGCTTTAGTTTTACAGTATTTACCTTCACAATGTTTGTTTTTTTTTTTTTTTTCCCCAAGGTATTTTAGTGCTGTAGTTAGAGGTATCACAAAAATATCTACTGAAAATGGGGCACGTACATGATGACTTATTCTTAGAAATGTAATTCTATTGCCATTCTAGGAAATAAACTAGGGTGTTTAGTGCCAAATGGCATGTACCAAACATATTGTGAATTTTCAGTTATTTGTTTGGTATTACAAAGGTTGTGTGTTTCTGCGAAGCTCAAAAATCTCTTAATTATGGTTGCTTATTTGCTGAAAAGAAAATCAGTTGCACAGAAGCTGAGAGAGTTCAAAGGAAGTCCAGTCAGATTAATTTATTTAATGAAATCTTCTAAATTATTTCTGTACATACTGAATTTCCTTTACAAACACTTTAATTAAAACATCAGGCTTCTTTTTAAAAAGAAAGATACAAGCTTTAAGGCTTATGCAAATGGATCATAAATGCTAATGGCAGAAAAGTGTACAATTTCATTTCTTGTCGCCCTACATAACACAAATCATTTGGATGCAGTGTTCAAAAGGAAATATTTTTTTAGTCGTTTCATTAAAAACATGGTTGTAAGAAATAATAATAATAAATATTTCACCATATTCTTATTTTTTCTACCTATCTTGCAATTTGAAGTCTAAAACCACTGCGTAGCTGTCTGGCATCCAAGTTGTGTCTCTTCAGAACCACCACCAATTCACGCAGATGTGTGGGCTGCAATTCTTAGATTTTGAGAAAATCCTCTGTAAGCACGAGATAAGAATGTGAAAAAGACCAAGCTTGACCTACCTTAAACTATCCCAGCAAGGATCTAAATTATAGCTTCAAGGGGTTGAACTGGTTACGAGTTGTGAGTGACTAGCAATCTCGCAACACCTTGTTATCTTTGCTGTAGGTCAGGACTGTGCCTAGACCAGAACGACAAATGTACTAGACATATCACAGTACAAAGTTTAGTGCTTTAAGCAAAAGTTCTTAATCTTTTTACTACAGTCTGCAAAACTGGAGTTAAAGCAATGCCAAAAATTAGTCAGTCTGCCCAGCCCTCTGCTCACCCCATTTCCAGGTTTGTTTTTATTTTATTTCTTATCCTATTTAATGTAGCCTATATTTATAGCCACTGGTGGTGGGAATACAATGGTGTTGCTGCAGGCTTCCCTTTAATGGATCCTTGCCAAAGATAGCCATTGTTCCCATTGCTTGAGGTTGCTCAACTGTGCAAGGTTGCTTGGAAACCCTCTACTGAGTAAAACCTTCCAATCATTTTCCTTTACCTCCCAAGTCATACCAGTTGAGTGCTTAGGGATTCAGAGGAGGATCACAGTCAATGTGGTTGCTTTTTGTGACCTTTTTGATGTTAACCAATGACCTCTTAAATGCAGCATTGTAGCATGCACGACTCTCTGACTAAAAAACAAACACCGCACCAGCCAAGAGGTAACGTCATTGGATGTCCGCAAAGGCAGTTACCTGAAGAGTACAAAAATCGTGGACTAAGGAAAAGGCCTAAATAGTTGTTAGGTTCTCCTTTAGGTTAGACCATTTAGAAACACGTTAGCTTTAAAATATGATGTGCTGGTTCATCTCACATGCCATGTGATCGATTCTGACCAAACTTGGTGTTCTATACGCCTAGGTTTTCCCTAACATGCACTTCCTTTTATCATTGTGTTTCCTTTTCTCACATTGCAGAAATCAATTGTATTTGATACAGCATTTCAGAGTGAATCAGCCATTATTAGCTTGGGCAAGCTGGTGAACAGGATAAATCAAATCCCGTGCTTATTTGTATCATTTAGTTTGATCCACAAATAAGAGACCTGAACAGTCTTGCTTCTTTGTTACATTAAACCAATTACTCTTTTGAGCAGCTAGTATGCTAAATCTTTTCAGTTGGTTTATAATCTATGTTATTTATGTATATGAGAAATGCTGAGGCACGGATGCCTTCTTGGTAATAGATATTTCCTTAATACAAGGAATACAAACAGTCTGCTGTACTATTATGTGAAACATTGGCTGGTACTGTATTTTCTGGCTGGGGAATTGAATATTGCTATCACTATTCTCCAAGTTGCGTGAGCTAAAGATCTGTGGGGGAAAAAAAGGGTTGCTACATGATAATTTGATCTGCTTTCTATTCTATCTGATAGTTTTAGGGTCTCTCTCTGCCTCTGTTTTGAGATAATAATTTAAGTATTAAGTATTATTGACCTGTGTATCGGGATGTCTCTGCTGACTGGGCTCCGTGAGATTTCATGAGTAATGTCACGCTGGCACAGACCCCAGGATATTTGGTTTCTTTGGAATGTCTTTGCCCTGTGCCTTTCTCTTTTTCCTGACGCCCAGCCTTCTGCATTCCTCTTAAGGCTAAACTTTTACTGCTGTAACTGACAAATGTGTATTTGTTATACATCCCTTAACACTTTATAATCATTGCATGATGCTGTTCATTGAAATCTGAAGTTATAAAAAAAAGAGTGAATAATACTAGAAGGATTGGCACTAAAGGATAAATTACATGTCCTGTCTCTTGTCATCTGCACTCAAATTTTTTAATTAGTTCACAGAACCAAAGCGATCGTGTCTTTTCCCAAAAGATTTTAGGGCAGTTGTAAACTTAAGATAGCAAGTTGGACTGAAATAATAAGAGTTCTCCAGGATATGAAGGAGAGGGAGTGGCTCTGAGACTTCCTAGTCTGGTTATAAGCACTGTGTGAAATGGAAGAGAGAACTAGATTTAGGATGTGCTCGTTTCTTTCCATCTTACTTGATAGGATAAGGGATGTGTGTTCAGGTTCTTAACACCCAAGTTTACACAGTCCCGTGGAAAGCCTAATCATATTTAAGCCAATAACTAGATAATAGAAACAACAACATTTTAAAAAGGGTAGAATCGTTTAAAAAAGGATACGTCACAGCTACCTGTCCCTCTATCAGCATGCTGGAAATTGTCTGGCAATTCCTCATTTCAGCAATTCCATGAGATGTGTGGGGGTCCTTAAGCAGAGCAGATTCAGTCTTGCTACAAAATGAGATTCATGGCTGTTGTACAAAATACTTCTAAGTTCTCAAATCAAAAGTCTGTCTTATAAGAACATCTTTTGTATTAGTAGGAATCCCAAAGTAATTTTGTTATCTACTGCATGCGATATTGCCCAGAGCATAGCTTCAGGTTACTGGAATAACCAGAAATTTCTGTGAATGTGTATGGATAAAATGCCATTCTCTGGTTTTTTGGGGTCATCTTTTTTTCCTAGTGTAATTCTACTAACTTTGAGTGTATATTTTAGTGTTTTCAGTCTATAAGTGTAGTAGCAGCAAAGTATTTTGTTTTGCTAGAGATAAAACCACACTTAAAAAATCTTTACTCAAGTCTTTTATATGATCTTTTAGGCACTGTGAAACTGATAACTTAGTCAGTGTAATATAGAAGACTATTTGTCAATATAGTAAGTTGTGCTCAGCTGGAAAGAGTATTATAAAATTTGAGACCTCTCTGTTCTTGAGTGGTGCCCGTTAGAATCTTAAAAGATTACCATTTTCTTTCTGCTTGCTCTGTATATTTATAAGATGTAGCCGTATTTACTACTGTATGTAAATTAACTTCTTAATATCTTTTTCCTGCTTTAGTTGGAGTTTCAGTGTTGGAAAACACAGTTTCAGTGTGAGCAAACTTGGAAGGATTCTATCACTACCGCTGCAAGAACCCATAGGTGCTAAATGCAGTCTAATACAGAAAATACTCAACAGGGGTTCTAGCCCATGAACCATCATGGAGCAGCTGAGCTAAATGGGCAGAAATCCACTCCATACTGGGAGTTAGGGACTTACTCTTGAAGGGAAAGAAGAAATCTGCATATGAAATGCAGACCTGGTAGGGCTTATTGGGAATGGGAAGCAGAGCTACAGGCACCACGTGGAAGCTCCATTTACTGCTTCTATGGCTGCTTTGGAGGCTGGGCAGAGAAGAATTGCAGTGACTGTAGTAAAGTGCAAAGACTGTAGTATAATCCTTTCAGTCCAATAGGATTAGATGTTCAACAGAGGTACAGAGGTTGGACCTTGAAAATAGAAAATTTACTGAAGAATGGTCAAGAAATTTTGAAAGATGGTCAAGGAGCAGTACTGTTCCCACTAGTCAAGGGAGATATTGCTGTAATGTAAAACTGCACAGAAAAGGTGAAACTAAGAAAGGAAAAATAATTGATGCAGAGGATTACGTGATTCAACAAGGAAACTGTTGAGTAATTCTTGATCACAAAGCATAGCTAAATATGCCTTTAGATTTGAGGGAGTTCAGAGATATTTTTGGAAAATCAGAAATAGCAAACATCTCTAGCAGAAGATAATAAAGGAGATAGAGATTATTGTTTTGAAAAACAGTTGGTAGTATTAGTTTTTTGGTTGTTTTTTTTTTTTTTTTTGAAGAGTATTCAGTAAATTTATCTTGTATTAAAGCTACTGCTGTTAAAAGGAAATTTTTTTACAAACATTTGTTGTCTTAATACATTTTGTTCAAGAGTCTTTGGAAAGCTCAGTGTAAGAATACAGTTAAATTTTTTTTCCAGTAACTTTTCCTATTTTAATGTTTGTTTTGCTTTTCAGCTTTTCTTAGGGTTGGTTGAGGGTTTTTTTCCCAAAAAGTAGTTTGTGAGAAGAGTCGAGCTATACATCGGATTCTTCACAAAACCACTTTAAGAATAAATACAGTACAGGAAACTAATCATATTTGGACTTTTGTATAAACCCAGCTAAAGTAATATTCCATATCAAAATGGCATATCTCTCCTCCAGGGTCACTGAAAGTATTATAGACTATATGCATACATAAAGTATTTTTGCTTAGAAAAATTCACTCTTGAGTGAGCAAGCAAGAACTCAAGGGGCGGGAGAAGATCCCAAGATCTTTAATCAATTTTTGACCCATTGTATAATTTGTCATTCTTGACCTAATTTTCAGGATCCATCTTTATTATTATTAATTATTAAAAGAATATCTGGGAGAACTTGATAGTATAAGTAGCTAAGACTAAGACATTCAGTATTGAGGATTTCACCCCGGCATTTAGGGATGCCCCAGTGAGGAGAGGAGAGAACAGTCTTTGTGCATCTACAAGAGGGGTGAGGTGGTGCACTGAGAATAAGGTACACCTGATAGGAATGATACAGGAGGAGAGGTGACAAGGGCATTTATTTATTAGAGTGTAGGAGATCACAGTGAAAGAGTATGAGTATGACAGTATGAGAATGACACACTGTCATTCACAAAGAATGACAGTATGGATAAGAGAAAGGATATTAATGAACTAGGGATTAGAAAAAGGAGGTAATATAGCAAACCCCTTGAGTGCCGGGGGAAGAAGAACCATTTTGTATTGGGAATTGAGTCACTTACTGTGCTTTCTCAAAAGGAAACTGTAGTTTTGAGTGCCCAGACTCGAACTTTGAACACTGAATATTATTTCTTGTCATTGCTTTGTATGCATACATGTAAACACGTGAGAATAAAAGCAGCACACTCTGTAAAAATGCAGAAAAGTCTCTCTTTTTGCCCTGATTTGTGGCAGATTAAGTGCATTTGTGGCAATCAAGTCCTGTTCGTGAGATAAAACAGTGCTGTTTTTAAGGTGCTGTTTTTTCAGTCACAACTTAGTCATTACCCTAAAAATAACTTGGCATTGGGTGATTGTTTTCAGCTATGATCTCATACACCTTAGGTCTTTTATTTTAAAAACTTCTAGAATTCTCATGGTAATGTGTAGTATATTATATGGTTTTATATATATGTATGTTCCTGAATTTCCTTAAGAATTTCCTGTCATAAAGGTTCTTTAGCTCTCTGGCATTAGGTCTTAAGTGACATACAGTCCCTGGATGAATTTACTTTTATTGTCAAATACAACCTCTGAGTAGTACTGTACACATATGTTTATACAAGCCAACTTTGTTTCCGATCATCTGTCAAGGAAAGTTTTAACAATGTACATGGAGGCTTCAGTGCCACTTTATTAACACTTGTGAAATTCTCATGTGGCACGAGCTTCACGGCATCCATAGACCAGCTCAGAGTCCAGCAGGGGTATGTATTTAATGCTCTTAGGCTGGGGAAGTACAAGTAGATACGAGCAGGTTTAAGTCCTGAACTTCTGCAAGGATTGGAACAAGCATCAGGGAGGGTCTGTAGGAGTCTATCATTTTAGTAAATGTCCTGTTGCACTGATGCCTCACAAGGTCTTATTCCATTTATTCCAACAGGATTACCTAAGCATGCCAAAGTGTCACACAGAACAACAACAACAACAAAAAAGTAAAATTGGTCAAGAATAAATACAGCAATACTTTGAACAAAATATTTAATAATTTTCTTATGTAGCAGAAAAAATCTGCTCAAAACAGATTCAATATACCTTTGTAAATGAGTAATCAGTGAGTTCACTTCCATTTACCAAAAAACCCCAAGTTAATTTTTTTGCCCATTGGAAAGGAAAACTTGGAATATTTTATTCACTGAAAATAGGGGATTGCAGTTACTGCAATTTTTTTCTTCCCATAGAGATATATGTCCTTGAAAATACTTGATGTTGTCAAGGGAAGCAGAATTTACCTCTGCTGTTCTTTGCTATTGAATTTACTAGTGGACTTGACCTACACTACTGGTTTGAATTCTAAATAGATTCATCTCACATCCTTGCAAGATAGAATTGGATTAGTAGGAACACTGTGGGGGAAAAAATGACATATAAAAATATCAAACTATCACAAAAAAAAGGAAAAAGTATGGATTTCATTTCAGAAGTAAAATCTTGTAAATCATAGACTACTCATTATGAATTTGAAAGAAAAATGAGTCACTCTGCACCCAAAAGCATATAGATTCTGAATTGTTACGGGAGAAGAGGAGTTTAAAGGAAGGCGGTAATAACTGCATAGTTACGAATGAAGTTGCACTAATGCTCTGTTTTTAAAATACAACTGCAGTTAAAGATTCATTGTGTGTCAAATTAAAAGGTTCTTTTTTAACTGGAGCAATAGATGTTGAAGGCCAGATCAAAGAATTGTCATTAAGTATAACTGTATTCAGAAACCAGAATTTTATGAAGTGATTCCTGCATTAAACTGTATTTTGTACTTAACCGAGATAAAGCAGTAGAAACGGGCCAAGATAAGAGTTTTCAATTAGCCTCCTTGTCTTTTTGTCCAAAGGAAGAGAAAAGCCAGTGTGTGCTTTTAGGGCTGAAAAGTCTTAGTTAAATGTGCACCACCCCTTGAAACTGTTTCTGCTCTCTAAGCCTCCATTGTCTGAAAAAGTGGGAAGCAAAATTCTCAGTAATCAAAAGATGTAAGGAGGAAAAAATCTGCATTAATATAGATTCCAAATAGCAGTGAATAAAAACTGAGACACAGATTTTGCTCTTGGATTTGGCCTCCATTAATTGGAGCCTATTTGAATTTTTTAATGTCATACTTCTGTTTTTATTGTAAGCTTTGGTACAGTGAGGAAGCTTTCTGATGGAGAGTATTGCAAGTACTGCACATTTGTTGGGAAAAATGTGTGCATATGAATGTAAAACAACTAGAAAAATGGTTATTATTGGACAGTAAAATGAAGTGAAACTTTGTGGATAGCTCTTGCTCAGATGTCATATACAATTTTGAAATGTCCTGCTTAAAAATAAAAGGAAATCTTTGGGATTAAGTTTTTTATTAAGTGAGAGAGAAATATTAGAGAACTATTAGCTGTACAGACTAAACAATAAGGAGGCTATAAAACAGAATCCAATATGTGTGGTAATTTTTTTCTAATGTAAAACACTTGCATAATGTATAGCATACTCTGTAGGTTTAAAAACTGGAAGAAATATATAACCTACCAGTCTGTACACAGAAAATGTGGAAAGAATTGGGGTCATATATGTATCATCATTGCTTTGTATTTTACACTAGAAAAGAAAGTAAACTTGGAAGAATTTGTATCTGCTTTTCTCAACTTTTGTGCTGTTTTTCTCTTGAATTTTAGTTGTGTCCCAGAGTGATGAGTAAAATTGGGGCCACCTGTTTTCCACTGGGCCTTTTTTAGTTTCTGTAACTTAGTTATACAACATGCAAGTATTCCTACCAGAGTTATTTGGGAAAGCTGTTGTGAGTTAATAAAAATTCAATAAATGAAATAAAAAAGCCACTATTCTTTTAGGTGGCAAGGAAAACCCTACAGAAATGGCTGGTTTATGGTGGAAAACAGTGATGTTTTGTGAAGAAACTTGTTCAGTGGCATGTAAAAGATGCAGGGTGTTTTAAAAATTAGGTTAAACTATGTTGTTTTACTGACCTGATTCTTCTGCTTTTATGCTGCCAAGGCTGTAATGTGAAGCTTCTCAGCCTCCACAACTTACCAAAGGCATATTCCATTCCATAGAACGTCATGCCCGGAGTAAAAAGTGGGGGAGTTACCAGGAAGGGAGCCAGTCACTGCTCGGGGACAGGCTGGGCATCAGTCAGTGGGTGGTGAGCAATTGTAGTTTGCAGCAGTTATTTTTCTTCAGTTTTATCCCTCCCTCTCTACTTTCCATTACATTTTTTATTACTGCTATTATTATCATTAGTATAGTGTACTTCTTTTCAATTATTAGGCTGAATTGAGTATTATCAATTATTCTTATCTCGACCCATGAGTTTTCTTTCCCTGTTCTCCCCATGAAGGAGGGCTGAGGGGGAATGAACAAGTGGTTGTGTGGTACTTACCTGTCAGCTGGGGTTAAATCTCAACACTTTTGACTTGTTTTTGGATGATGTTGAGTAGAAAGAGCTGGCTGATTGTGAATGCTGTTGCACTGGACAGGTAGCATTCAAAGGATTCCTGGTATGTCATGTGGCAGTTTGTGTTTCCTGGATGTGTGAGCTTCAAGTTGCCTTGCCATTCTGTGGGATGAGTTGTAGGCTTCTCCTGCCCAACACAGTGAGGAAATAGCTTTCTCATCTCCCAAAGTGTCCATGGAAAAGGTAGTCTACTACAGAATCAAACAAGAAAAGGAAGAAGTTGGTCTACTTCCAGGAAGTTTAAATGACCTATGTAAGAATTCATATAGGATCACATGCTTACTGAAAAGTTAAGTTTATGTAAATAAAAATTGTTGAAAAGATTTTTGGTAGTCTGAAACACAAACCTTTTTCTTGAGGAAAAAGAAAGGAGGAGTCGTCATGTGCATTTAATTTTTATGTGAGGACCAATAAGTCAACTGCATGAATGTCTTTTGCTCTACTTTTTTTCCAGGGTAGTTCTATACCCTGGGCATCATTTTCAAATGAAAGTAAGAAGCTGAAGGAGTCAGGTAGTGTTTCTCCACCACAAACATGGAGAGGGGGGGAGGTGAGGAAGAGTCAAAGGTAGAAAAAAATGCAATAACACATCTTTGTCTTTTATTAGGCACTATGTATATATTTGTATGAAAAATTTTGTGTTACAGGACATGTTGTGTCTCCTGTGAAGGTAATGAGGGAAGTATCACTGATACTTATATGAGCTGGAGTTGAGTTTAAGCAAAAAATTATGTAGGACTGCATCCCTCTACTTTTGAAATCTTTCAAGGTTTTATATTTTTATATTTCAGTAATTTTAGGTTGTTTTTCTTTTCATATAGGATACAATAGCAACCACTTCCTTAGAGATTTCTAGGGTATTTTAAAAATTTTCTATCTCCTTCTAAGATTTGACTGCTGCTAAAACAGGTGTGAAAACTGGTTGCATTAAGACATAAATTTATTTACTAATTATAAATTATAGCAATAAATATCCATGAGCCTAAATGGGCTTAACATATTAGAATTCAGTAGGATTAATGCGATGAGAGTTGGAATATTTAGGGAATTTGTCTATCTGCAGGTTATAAACAAGAACTTCTGGTCATTAATGCCCTCTATATGTATATCCTTTCATTTACCCTTAAAAGTATATACGAAACTTCTCTTTAGCCCATGTAAGTGGTAGGTAACACCTGATATATAGGTTGTGGTTCCATTTTTTGTTCTTAGCACCCTTCTATAGTTGAATATTATTCTCTTTGCTTCTGTATATGCAGGGCCCTGAACAGATCTGGGAGCTGATAAAGTTAGTGGTCCTGAAGTGTGATTGCACTAAGACCCATAGATGTCAAAGTCCTACTGAAATCAAATAAAAATTTCCATAACTAAGTGTTGTTGTACATTGCAACTGAATTTAATTGCTGGACTGGAAAGACAAGCTCCCATGAAGCCTAAGGACCAGAGCTGTTCTCTGCAACAAAGACATCTGAATTAGAGCTATTCATCTCCCTTTAAATCAATTGGGAGAAAAAGGAGTCAAAGGTATACATGAATAATGGGTATAATTTCTCTGATGCTGATAAAATCTGAAATTGCTTTGATCATTTGCATCCCATAAATTCATGTTGCTCTCTGACTATAAAAGAAACATAGATTAGTTTCCCTGTAGAAGTACACGTATTCACTGGAAGCTCAGTGAGCTACTTTCGCTGCTCCCTTGTTTTCATAACTAAATAGTATTTTGAACTCAGATGTCCTATTTCCCTCTATAAATATTTGTGGTTAGTTTTGTTGGATTTTTGAGGAGTTTTTTTCTGATCTAAAGTGCAAGTCTTCAGTTTTTCTTAGTTTTAATATAAACTTGATTTTTTAAAAAAATTTTTTTCTTTGGAATTTATAAAAAGTACATGCTCTTACAACTTCCTTGTTTTCTTCCTGAAGAGAATGAAAGCGGTTTTAGAAAAAGAAGGTTTACCGATGAATCTGTATTGAGCGCAGAAAGTTAGAGTCCACGTAAGACGAGAAAAAGAGGGATGATATATAGTTGTTGATGTCGTGGTAAAAATACCATCTAGTATAGCAAACACAAAGAGTTCACTGGAGCATTCAGGTATAAAGAGCTAGTCTGAATGGCTGTTGGAGGACTAAGTACTGCTGCCTCTGGGATATTTAATACATGCCTTACATTTTCTCATTTCAGCAGTTCATATGAGCTATATCTAACCCCCAGGGTTTAAAGAGGGGAGGTTCATTCTAACTATCCAGTTTGAAGATTAACAGTCTTTTGAATTAGTGGATATCCTGAATGCCTTTGCCCTTTATATGAGGTGTTTTTATTGCTCCGTAGTTAAAGTTCCACTTGGTTGCATAAGTGATTAATTTACTTAATCAGCTCTTAGTTCTCTGCTCTGTACATTGTGCCAACAAAATCCAGTTTTCTTTAACCCTGGAGTTGTTTGTGTTCCATTTCATGGCCATTGTATGTTGATTTTTCTTATTAACATTTTCAAAACTTTTTTTTTTTGTTGTTGTTGTTAAGGGTTTTGTACCTGTTAGCTAGCAAACCCCTTTACCAGCAATTCTGGAGAGGGAGGAATGTTTAGGAATGGTGACTTACTTTTTGTTATATCTTTGCCTAGTCATCATCGACGTGCTCAGCAGTGAATAGGTCGATGCTGGTGATAAAGAGCTTACAGAGACTAGACACATTCATTTCATCCTTTTTCTCTTAACACTGTAATGGGGCCAGGAGGCTCTTTCATGGGAGCTGGCTCTGCAAGAGGTTTTGGCTGTTTCTGGTTTTGAAAACTGCTCTGGGGAGAAAACAAAAGAGAGATGTCGACTTTCCTTGCGTCCCAGCACCTTTACAAGTGAGCTTTCTGTCCTGGCAAAACTTAATGCTCATGATTCACAGAGGCCCAGAACAGAGTCAACAAAAGAGAGAGTAAGTGGCCTTCTGAACCTAAAATGACATCATATATTTATTAGTCATGACAATTCAGAAGCACATCATCTTAAAAGTGTAAGAATCTGTGCTTGAAATGGTTTCATACGGTATTAGACAGTGGTCAATGGTTGGTACTACCTACAGAATCCCAAATGAGAGTGACCTAACCTTGTTCATTTAACACCAAAAAATCAGTGATGATTTTCAACCTACTTTTCATTTCATTGTTAACTGAGGATCATGGTAAGCCACAGCTGCTAAGAAAGTTATTTTTAATCTGCAAATACAGGCTACTTGTATCTAAGTATTTTAGTACTTTGCTGAGGAGCTCTGTAACTGTTGGATACGTCATGAAGCACGTGGAAGTTTTAGCAAGCAAGCTAATTTTTAAAAGATAAATGGATTTTAAGTTAAAGTCAGTATTGTAAGTGGCACTTCTCCTTAGCATTAGGCACTTTGCAAACAAATCTGGAGGACTGTGCTGGAAATGAGTGTGAGATGAGAAGAGTGGTCCTTTTGGCTTTATAGTGTGTGAGGCTGTCTTCTAGGATCTTAGAAAGAACACGGAAGACTTGGGCTTTTTTTAAGAGAGGCACTTAAACTACTTATTAACTTCTTTCATTCTGATGAAGAGTGAACGGGAGCAATCGAAACAGCCTGATACCTGAAACTTTCCTGATATTAATTTGTGGTTCTTTGTCCTATAGTTATCTGAAAGTCAATTTAAGTTAATTTATTTAATGGTATTTCAAAGAATGCTTAATTGTCTGAGGGTTGTGTGATCTTCATTTCGGTGGGGATCTGGCAGCCTTACAAAACATTATAACAATGTGATGAAATGTTTGGCCGAAGAGATAAGGTCTACCCCAAAAATATAATTTGAGGCTAAAAGCAATTTTTTTATCTGGAAAATCTTTCACCATAGGGGAAAAAAAACAAAACCAACCCCC
>VZTA01003751.1:0-10181 GCA_013398855.1 Mohoua ochrocephala
AACTTGTCTCTAAACCGAGACAGCTTCCTGAGAAAGGCTTTCATAATTTGACCCTGACTATGTTTTTGGCATGGATGCTACACTCTGAAGAAAATATTGTCATACTTAATTTTGTATCACACCTCAAAGTCAAATGACCCTTAAAGTCATCACTTATTTTTCACACAGGAGCTGGGAAGGTGTAAGTTTGACAGGTAGGCTTAACAATTAGATAGTCCAAATTAAACGGATTTATGTTAGCTAGTGTTACACAGAAGTGCAATTAACACGAAATTTGTAACACAACTATATAAAAGTTCCACTAATCCTTTGGTCTAACTTGGGCTAGACTGCTACTAGAACATGATATATCTTCACACAGAAAAACAACCAGCAGAAGATGTCAGTTCCAGATTCAACTTTGTAACAAACAGGTGAAACTTTACAGTGAAGCTGTAGGAGTCAGATTTTCAGAGGTATTTAGGTCTAAGCGTGCTAGAAAAGAAGCAGCAGATTAAATTGCTGGTCTGCAATCTCACTACACCTGAGAGCGACTCCTGCTAATGGGGATCCACTTGTCTATTTCATCACATTGTCTACTTCATCACATAAACTGGTACAGACTAAGAAGTAACAAGTCACAAAGCAGGGGAAATACAAAAACAGTCAGATGCAGCCTCTCTTGCACAACAGAAATGAACAAGGTCTGTAGTGTGCTAAGGCCCAAATGAAGGACATGGAATGGAGGTTCGAGTTAGAGGGTTGCCCTCCCATGGGAAACTGCTTCCTGTTTCTAGCCTCAAATTCTTTTCGTTCCCTCACACTGTTATGATCTGGTTTTTAAGAGATGCCTCTGCCTGAATTAAGGTGCAAACAAGACCATATGCCTAAGTAACTAGCACAGATTTTATTTAATATTAAATATAGGTGGACAGTAAATGAAGTAGAGAGAAAGGCAGAAAGAAACAGGGAAAGGGCAGGGGGACAACAAGAGACAGAGAGAAAATCATTAAGTAGAAAGATATCACCATGAGATGGATCCCTGTTGCATCCTACTGGTCCTTTTTAACCCTGGTCTTCTCAGTGGTGGGGGTCCCAGAGTCATTTTTCTGGAGGTACCACTCTTATACAGTCCAACTCCCAGGTATCCACAGGGCACAGATCCTGTTCCCATAACTTGAGATAGCATGTATAAGCACTGGTTTCCTCTCCCACAGATTGCCATCATGGTGTTAACCAAACTGTCACCTCTGTTAGGCCTGGAACTAGCTCTTTCCTGCTGTGCCATTTGTGCTTATTTTAAGTTCCTGTTCTCTTATGAGAACTTCCTTCTTTGGGACAGTGTTTTAAGACTGACAACTGCATTCTTTAAGTCCTTACACACAGTCACTTATCCTTTGTACTGAGTAGAGCTTCTCCTTCCATGTGCTTGCAGCTCCTACCTCTCTCCTAAGAGAGTTCTGTATCCTCCTTCAGTCTCTATTTTTGTTGCTTAAAACAGCCAATTCTCTTCAGTTTCCAGCCAAAACAGAGAAAATCCATTCTCTGGGTCTTTCTTATTTCTGTTGTTGACATCTTTTGAAGTGTAAATATGTCTTTCTCAAATAGGGTTGAACAAAACAATATCCCACATGATAATGGCAATGGGTCTTTGTACTGGCAAGCAGGATTTAATTAATACCTTGCTATTTGTAATGGAAAACCCTCATCTGCTATATATTTACTTCATCTACATTGATTGCTCTAAGATCAGATGTCTGATCACTCTGTCCTCTGGTTCCAGCCAGTGGATCTATTTTTTTCCCTTTAGAGCAAAAGCACGGTAAGAACTAAATGCACTGTTTTCATTTTAACATTGCATTTTGTTCTGCCCCTGTTACTTTAGTTCTCAGGAGCATTCCATTTTTTCCATAAGACATTTTGCTATTAAAGCTTTATTTAAATGCCTACTCAATTTATGCCACCAGCAAACTCTGTTAGCACATGCCTACTCTTGGATTTTTCCCACTGAAATACAAATGACAATATTTATGAAGTGGAAGGAAAATCAAGGAATTGAAATATGCTTAAGGAAAAGTGTCTGGAATGTGATGAGCTTGCATGGAAATCTCAGCTGTGGAGCCAAAGCCTCTCTGTAGCTGATGGCTTTTTTTTCACTTAAAGAATGTCTGCCTAGGGACTATATCCAAATATGACAAGAGTGTTTTTATTTATTTTTATTTTCTGTTTATTGAGTTTTTCAATAGCAGTTATTGCTAATACTGCTAAAATTGATACCCCCAGAACTTTAGCTCTTTTATCTTATATTGCCAATGTTATACACAGAGAACAGCCAATAGATAGCAAGGGGCAGGGTGGAGCAGTGCTGCAGAATTTTTTTATTTTTTGCTTATTTTCAGATTTGCTATTACACATTCGGGATTTTTTTAAAAATAAATTCTCCTCTTAGAATTCTTGTTTATTTCCCTAAAATTTATGTCTGCTGGATAAGTATACTCGGGTTTGTTTTTTGGTTTGTTTTTTGGGGTTTTTGTTTGTTTGTTTGTTTTAGGGGTTTTTTTGGTTGTTGTTGTTTGGGGCTTTTTTTGCTTTGTTATTTTTGGGTCTTAATCAAGTTAACCCTTTTTTAAAACAATGTTGCAACTTTGACTCCTTTCCGTGAGCTCTCATACATACAAGTAACTCCAAGGCAAAATGACTGCACAGACAGGCTCATGACATGGTAAATATAGAGCAGAAAGAAAGGTACTTTTAAAATCCTGAATTTGGTCTAGAGTGAACATTTGATTATAACGACATAATTTGGCTTTCATGTGAGACAGAGGGCATTCTGCCTTGATGTGAATTTCATTTTACTAAGCACATATTATTTTTCCTATAAGATTTTTTGTACAAGTGAGAACATTTTAACAGATTTGGTAAGGCAACTAGAATTACTATACAATCTAAATTCAAATGATATTTAGATAATGCATGCTGTTTGGGGTTGAGAGCGAAGCCTAAGCAGTCTAATTATTGCTTCTATTATGTTTTAGATAAGTTCTTAATATGAGTAGTCCGATTAAATTTTCAGTCACATCTGCACCTTGTAAAGATTCATTTATTTCATAGTTTTCCAATGTGTCAGTAGTGATTCAGACACAAACATTGCACCTGGCAGTCAGGTTTCTTTTCTCCTTTTGGCTTTCCCTTCAGAATCATGTCGGTTTTTCTGTCATTATAGTCTATTACACTAGAAGTGATTAAATGAGCCAAAAGGAGGGGAATATAATTTCTTCAGGTGCTTTAATACAGACATGAGTAACAGCATCTGAGGAAGAGTGTTTTAAGCAGCACCTCAAAACCAAAAGACAAGATACAGTGACTAGAAATCCCTCAGATGCATTTTAATCAGATGGAGAATTTGCATGAGCTTCTATGCTGTTTAGAGAGAGGAGGATCTCAAGAGGATTTGAAGGAAAATTCCCCTGTTAAAATTGGAGGCCAAGAATGTCCATTAATCAATCCAGTGATGAGCTTGAGAAGGTGGCTCAAGCTTCACCTTTTTTCAAAGGACCTAGTCGATGCTCATGAGGCAAATATTTCACTCTGTCAACTTACTTCAGATTCAAATAACTGAATGGTATATTGCTTTTAGGCCCCTTCCTCGGGAAGGTCCAGTCACATTTGGTCTAAAAAAAAGGAAAAAGAGTGAATGTTCTTCTCTTGTTGAAAAATCAGCAAACTATAGATTTTTTTAGCAATGAGATTTTAAAAATATTTCTAATGGGCATCAACTCACTAAATTTTCTTCTCCTAAAATCTGGTGGTTAAGTCTCTGTTCCAGTCCTTCTGAGACTGCAGTAAAGTAATGAGTGCTGTCTGTGGCAATCAAAACTCTAAATACCTACTTTAATGATCTAAAATATACTTATGGATTCCCTTGATATTTCAGTGCTGAAGTTATGCACTGTTATAAAACTGTATTTGCAAAAGAATCGGCTTCAAATGGTAAGACAGTGTGCGGGATGACCTTAAGTATCAAGGCTTCTTCTCAGATATCTCAGGACCAAAATCCTGGAGTAGTCAAGAAATATTTATGCTCTGTTCATGCCACAGGAGTCTGAAATATTCCTACAGGGAAAGGTAAAAGTATCTTAGATGCAGGCTCCTTTCTTCTCCCTGCAAATACATATACGTTGGGAGGAACACCTAGTGAGACAGAAACTCCCTATCTGCTGCTTCTGCCTCAGGCTCCTTCATCAGCAACCCTTTTTCTCCAGGCCATAAGAGGCAGAGGTGTGGGGGGCTTTCTCAGTTTGGAAGAAATGATGAAGAAAAACTTTCTTTATCCCTTTCTAGAAAGTACAAGGACAGTCACAATCCTGGAAGTACCCTATAATTCATAGCATTTGGAATCAGGTTCAGTTTTATTGTTAAGCTCCACTTGATCCAAAAGATGACCTTTACACCTCTTTCAGATCAGTAGAGTTCAATTTTTTGTGTACCTATCCCCGGTTTGACATTCATCTGTTTTGCCAGAACAATCTTTGTTAGCAATATAAAGGAAAGTGAGATGTTACTTGCTTGCAGTAAAATATTGCTTATGTCAATTTATCTTTTTCCTAAGTCAGTGTAACAGCATCATTAGAAAACTTAGTGTGCTTATTTGGCCTGGGATAGAGTTAATTTTCTTCGCAGTAGCTAGTATGGGGCTGTGTTTAGTGTTTCTGATGAAAAAGGGCTTGATAAAGTAGAGATGGATTTGTTCTTGCTGAGCAGTGCTTGCAAAGCATCGAGGCCTTTTCTGCATTCTGTACTGCCCTGCCATCAAGGAGGCTGAGGGTGCACAAGAAGCTGAGAGGGGACACAGCTGGGGCAGGTGACCCCAGCTGACCACAGTGGCATCCCAAACCACACGGCGTCATGCTCAGCAAATAAAACTGGGGGAAGAAGAAGGAAGTGGGGAACACTTAGAGACATGGTGTTTGTCGTCCCAAGTCACCCTCGTGTGAGATGGAGCCCTGCTTTCCTGAGGGTGAGTGAATACCTGCCTGCTGATGGGAATGGTGGAATGAATTCCTTGTTTTGCTTTGCTTGTGTGAGTGGCTTTTGCTTGACTCATTAAACTTTGTCTTTATGCCAGCCCACAAGTTTTTTCACTTTAACCCCACCAATTCTCTCCTCCATCTTACTGTGGGGGAGTGAGGGAGGGATCATGTGGGGTTTAATTGCCGGCTGGTGTTAAACAATGATACTCAGTAATCCTAACAGGAGCTTGGGAATTCCTGAATAGAAGTTGAATATCTGTTCTGTGCTAGCTTTCAGGTATGCTGAGAAAAGTTTTGGGGTTGACAGCACACTTTTTTTTCCCATTTTTTCCCATTGTTATAACGTATTTGTAACCATCCCTTGGTTAAAAGTTTCACTTTCGATTTATTTGTAAATATAAATATGCATGTATATACATGTTTGTGTTATCAAGTTCAAGAAACACAGTTCATGTTTTCTGATCATGGCTGCTTCTTAAGCTTTTGTAAAACATAAATAAAATCTGAGTTGAATAAGGCACATGCATATACACACATTTTGATTGGAACTAGAAGGGGGTTAAATGATGTTTGAAGAGTTTCTGTGTTTTGTAAAACAATGAACAATGACAGGGATGTAGAAATAGTGATACTAAGGACTAATTGCTTGCACTAGTGAAAAAGAAGATTGTCAGAAAATAAACCAGAATGAGGATAATTCCTCTCCTTCAGGTTTTAGAGTTTCGGGGAAAGCTGAGGAGGTTTTAACCTATCAAGTTACCTTTGTCAGTTCAAGGACCCATTTCATATTGCAACAATTACTACTGCTGATTTTCCATGGAAGAATTGGCAATGCCGGTTACAGAGTATTGAATTATTCTTCTTTCTTCAACCCCGGCTCTGACTTTCATGCATGTGTTAAGTTTTACCATTTTTCCAGACACACCATTAGTATGGTAGGCAGGCAGTTACAGATAAGCCAGAGACCATTTTTCATTTCCTCCCTTTAGGTCAAGCATGCTGGAGAGAAAGACTTTTTAGTCTCCGTATGGGATCATAAAATATTGATTCGATACTGGTTTAAATGCACATTTAGAGAGTGTAAAATGTGTTGTTTTGCGTACTCTTTTGTCATGAAGTATGACGTGACCATGACTTACCCTGTTGTTCAAGTGGTGAAATGATCTCATGAGAATCAGTTCCAGCACAGGTTAAAAAACATGAGAAATGAAGGGAATGCTGGTGTCCAAAGCCTTCCTCTTGTTACTTACATTAGTTATTGTTAGTAAAGAACGGAAACTTTCTGTGCTTTGACTCTTCTCTTGCCTTACACTTATACCCTCTGTCAGAGCTAAATAAAACTTTACTTGCCACTTGTATTCTTCCAAGAGAATGAGAAATCTCTTCTTCCCATGTAATGTTGTGTGACAACCACTTACGGTAGTGGTCTGTCAGTAAATATTTTTTGAATCTGCTAAGAAAGTATAAATTCTCTGCTTGGGAAATTGTGCCTCTTTGCCACTTCCTCTCAGGCAGAAAAAGTCATTGTTTTTATAGAACAAAATCTTTCAAATCGTCCATCAATTATTTTGAAGTTATGGAAATATTTTGTTTTATTTTGCCTCAACCGCGTCAGTTAATCCTTGCAAATAGGGAACATTGAAGTAAATATGTATATCTAAAGGTAATGCTAACTTTATGTCATGGGTAATGAAAGGCAGATCATTCACAGAGGGTTGTGATGCTTCACTGAAGCCAAAGAAGACATAGTGATTTCTATGACATTTTTAGATAAGTGGGACATTTTCAACTGACTTTGCTCATTCGTGTTGACAATAACATGACAAAAATAAATTGAGAGACTGAGAAAGACAGTGAGAGAAAGGGTTTCCAGAGTTTAAAAAAAAAAAAAGAGAAGGAATAAAGGATAAGGAAAAAAAGGCTTTTTTAAAAAAAAATCTTTCACACAACTTCTAATTAAGAAAATATTATACATTTTGTTATCCATTCCAATATGCAGAATTTTTTGAATTTCGAAACTCAATGATCCTACATAAAAATGAGAAGACACAATAGAATTAAACCAACAGAATTTGGTTTAGTCATTCAAAGGGGTCCTAATAAAATATGTTGACACTGATGAACTAAACACGAAAGAATCACAGTACATTTACATTTTCCTTAAAAATAGAAATTAGTATATTCCTGAAAAAGCATTTTCATTTTCAATATTTTTATGTTCAGCAGAAAGTGATTACCTTCATGTCTTTTCAGCAAGAATGGATGATTACACAACGTACGGTATTTCCAACATAACAGAGATATTGATGTAGATTTAATTCTCACATTGAGGATGGAGTAGAAGCATAGTACAGCCTGTTATATCTGATTTCTTAATAAAATTATAGTATAATCATGTGGTGTCCTTATAGTTAGTGCCTTCTGCGTAAAATACTCCCTAATAACTTTTGTTCCTAAGAAGATTCTAAGTTCCTAAGAACTCCTTAGGAACTTCTGAAGTACCTAAGAACTTCTGGAAATATTGTTTGGCCCCCCCCCTATTTGGGATTTTTTTGCTGTACAGACTTTAACAGACAGTGTTTCTGGCTGAAAAGAAAATCCTTGATTTATTGAGCTACTTTGCAGAGGATAATTCTGTATTTCTATATTGTCTTTTTAGTCTCATTGTATGGGATCATAAAATATTGATTCATTCAGGTTTAAATGTACATTTAGAAGAGTGTAAAACATATAATTGTGAAAGGTGATAATTCTATATTTCTCTCTCTCTGAATCTTTCAAAGTTATTGGACACTTTGTAGATGGTGAACCGAGCTTTCAATGCAAGGGTCCTTACAATAACATCTTCAGCTGGTTCAGAGGAGATTCTCAATCTCTCATTTGGCCAGATGTTTGCAATTCAAATCACCTCCAACTTCATGTGGCCACTTCAGCACATACAGGATCCATTTCTGTCAATTATTTCAAATTACGTAGAAGGCATCTGTCAACTCATGCATCTACAGGAAAAGCTTCTACCAATTATTTAAAATGGTTTATATAATTTGGTTAATTCTGCAGAAAGAGCTACTAGCTGTGATGGCTTAATTCTCTTGTGGTTTTTGTCAAGATTATTTAATTATAAAAACAGTGCTGATCACTTGGTTACAGACAGCAAAGACTGCTTGGAGACATGTCCAGACTGTCCAAAATGTTATTGATGGAGGTATCCTTGTTACGACCTGCCCCAGAAGGTGAGGGTAATCCAGGATCCAGGTCCTTGTTAATAGTTCTCTTGGGGTGTATCACTAAGAGTGAAATGACACCAATGATTGGTTAATCCGTGTTTGTACATATATATATATATATATATCTATAATTTTAGAACAATCTGGTTGCAATGGAAAGCAAGTATGTAGCCATTTAGGTTATTATTATCGATAGTAACATAGCAATATGAAATGTTTAAAATATCACTTTAGAAAATGTAAAAGGAAAAGAAAGAGAAGGAGTAAGAGTAGAAAGATGTCACCACCCAAGGACCTTGTGACAAGACTTGGTTGTTGCAATTTCAGTGTTTGTTGGTCAAAGTGATGGTCACAGTTTTGTCCTGTCAGGTGTGAGGGAAGCCCCTGAAACACAATGTCCTATGGCTTAAAATGGGCTCAGGCTCAGTGGGAAGGCCCAGGTACCTCCCCTGGGCCAAGGAGTTTTATACTACTTCTCGATCACCGGCAGTCTGCTGGTGGAAGGCCTCAGAAATGAGTCTGGGTGNTGGGTGCACATCGCTGGTCTTCGATGGTTTATGACACCTTCTAAGACCTGACAGCTGCCTCTCACAACAGTGTAAAGCCCCATCAGACCTTCCCCAGGAGTAAGAAGAGAGTTTTACAACTGAGGTAGTTGTGTAAGGGAGGGCAATTAGCACAAGAGGCACGCTCTCGCCTTGCAGGGTTAGAGCCTCTCTCTCAGGGGTGGGGTGCAAACCTGGCCTCAGCAGATGAGTCTGTGGGCTACAGCCACCCCCGCCCAACCCAGACACAGATGACTTTCCACACAGCTGCTGAGAATGCCTTTCTTTGTGGATGCATTCTTCTCCCTCCAGGCTTGTTTACTTCTCCTTAGACCTGAGATAATTGGACAATAATTTACTGCCTTTATCTTATCTCAAGTTTCTGGCAGGTAGCTTAATTCACAGTCCAGTAACTCACATTCCGGTTCCCATCAGGAGGCATATTTGGGGACGGGTGGGTTTGTTGGTCCCAGACGAGAAGTTGCTTCTTTTTACAATTTGCTACACTGGACAAAAGTACTTTGGTGATTTTAACAACGTTTAAACCGTGAACCATAACATTTCAGTTTCTCACAGTTCTGCACAAAAATGTCAAATGCTTTGTTATGAAATAGTAAGGGTGGTTAGGGTTTCAGTCAACCACTGGGTCTCTTGCCAGTCCATTGCCAGAAATCAGTCCTATGTCTTATGCAGAAACGAACAGGGTAGCTGATGATTAACTGCAACAGATATCCACACGGCAGAGTTCTAATATCCAGCTTTACACATTCTGTGACAAGCAGAGGATGGATAGAGGTGAGAAATGTTTTTAGTGTTCTTACTGAGGGAAAGGCTGAGTTCAGTCATTTTAGGTGAAACAGGAAAATTTAACCGGGCAAGTTCCACCAATCTATGTGTTATTTATTTTATAGTTCAGATATGATTTTTTTATTGCAGTTGGAAGTAGGAAACAGAGTTAGTGGGTGTCGAGTTCCACTGTGGGGAACTGTGGAGAGTTCTTTTAAAAATGGATGGTCAGGAACGAAATGAAGCCAAACGAGGCAAACGTATCTGGGAACCGTTTATTGAGAACAAAATGGAGAAGGAAAAGGAGTTGCCCGAGCAAAAGATGGCCAGAAGAGACAGAAAAGAAGAAAGGAAAATGCAAAAGGACTGGGGTAGAGGAGAGAGAGGGGACAGAGACAAAAAGAGGGCGTTACCACCAGGAAGTCAGGGCTGTGCTGTCGGCATCCAGGTGGCGGGGGGTGTGCACGCTGCCTGCCTGCTCTTAGCGAGCCTGCACAGCTCACGGAGGGGCGCGGACACGCAGTGAGCGGGCACTCGGATGGGAGGACCAGAACCCTGAACAGGGTCACAGTGGCCGGCTGGATCAGGGCAGCAGAGCGGGCAGTGACGGCTGG
>VZTA01003752.1:0-13504 GCA_013398855.1 Mohoua ochrocephala
TATTTTATTTTATTTTATTTATATTTCTCTACCACTTTAGGAAAACCACCTAATATCCACACATACCAGTTTCACATTTTCAAAAGCAGTACACTAATATTTTTTTTCACTTGAGCTGTTGTCAGGATTAATTAGTGTAGCTACCAGGTCTAAAAAGAATTTGTTATTTTAAGTCAGCATTGAGTCAAACACCACAGCTGTCCCATTAACTTCAGTTGGATTTTTGCCTGAATATATAATAAAATATTAGTTTATTATCAGCAAACAAGATGTTCTGCTATATTTTGATTCTCCTCTTAATGGGAGGTTGGATTTTCTTTTGTTTTATTATTTGATTTGATGCTTTTGTTCAGCTTTTTAAAAGCCGAAGGAATGAATAAATGGAAACCAAGAAACTGTCAACTTATCCTTACACAACATGATGGCATTGAGAGCTTGTGCTGTGGAATAATCAGAAGTATGGTAAATATGACATTCCTTATGCATATGCTGAAGAAAATACAATTTTTCAAAGCCTTGTTCCAGGTAAAGTGGAATAACGTACTTTTGGTTTGATATCAGCTAAACTTCAGGTTAATCACAGTTTTAGCTATCAGAGAGTGATGGCATGAAGAAGTTGAAGTGAGACTTTGCATTTAATGGATGAAATTCTATTTGCTACAAACTGATAGCAGTTTTGGCAGCTGAATGATGTATTTCCGGAAATGGGAAGATGTCCTAGAAGTAACTCATGGCTGTTTCCAAAGATTTATTAAAACTAAGTTGACACTTGCATCACTGATAGAGGTAATTTCGGAGCTCTTGAAATTCTACTGACCCTAAGATAATGAAACTACCACCTTGTGCACATTTGTATTCTGTGGCAGGTAGCACGGGCTCGTGGCTCGGAATGTGAAACACTATCATTATGTGCTGAAGGAATTCACACCAGTAACTGAGGGCAAACGCATAGACTCAAAGATATTTCAAGAAAGGTAGATACAATACTCAGAACCAAATGAGAGCTCTGTGCAAAAGCAACGATAACAAGTTATTTGGATTGTTAATAAAACTTAGGGTTCTGTAGGATGAGTGCAGCCTTGTAACTAAGACTTTTTTTTAAGGATTTTTTTTTTATCCTGTATCACAGCAAGAATTTATATTATGCCCTAAAACAAATCAAATCCGGTGCATATGAAAAGTGCCATGAAATGCGCTTAGAAAAGTCTTGCTGAGGAAGAGACGTGCATATTTATGACACAGACAGCCATGGGCTGTACAAATTAAAGCTTTGCTTATAATCCCAATAATGTTTTTAACAGTATTTTCAGATAAGAAGGATGTGTGTTAATGTCTGATCAAAAGTATCAAATCTTTAGGCTCATTCAAAATGTGGATTGGCCATGTGAAATGAGATGATTGCTTTATACTAAAATGCAGCAGAAATATTAGTGAAAATCAAGAGAAATCCCTGGAACATTTCGCTACGTTCATCAACTTTGTCAAAAAACCCCAAAACTCCCTATCTCCCCCTCATGATTTAATAATCACATGCACTTGTAAAATGTTTGAAAATTCACAGGGATTAGGGCAACAAAGGTAATCCTGTAAATGGTCCTGAGGAGACTGATCACCACTGAATCAACAGGAAACTGGCAATCAGAAAAAAAAAATAAATTAATACTCATTGCTGTGAATCTGGAGGTAGCATAGAGGACTGAAACTTTTCATTTACGAGTCGTGCCTTTGGTTCAGCTGTGGATCATGTCACAAAGCAGATAAACAATTTTGTCTTCCTCAAAGACACTGAGTAGTAAGATAGAGACTAATATTTTGAGGAAACTAAAATTGAGGCTCTATTTATACAATATTGTAAATGTAGAATGTTAGTGTTTTTCTGGGGCACTGTTTCATCTGATTATTCTTTATTCAATTGTTCACCTTATTAGATGACTTTGGTGCTGAATGCTTTTATTGAAACAAACTTTTTCCAGTAGAGCTTGCTACTGTGCTGGTCCCAAAATGCCACTTGGCTGGAAAGTTTTTCTTAAGTTCATTAAGGACTAAAATAAAACTCCTCATGTTTAAAATATCCACATACCCTGTGTTAGGTTCTGTCCTACACCTGCAAGCTGCATTTAGCTTTCAGCTCTTGCATAGGATGGACATTCGATCTTGGAACTGTGTTCCTCAACCCACTCAGTGTCACAGCATTGCCCATTCTTCAGAACCATATTTGATTTATTAAATAAATGAGGAGAAGTATGGGAACATGTTTTTTTAGAACTCTGTAGTCATTAGTTTTCCTTTTGAAGCTGTGCCTTGAATCTGAGTTCTCCGAATGTGCGTTGGGTTTGTGTGGCCAGGTTTTGGTAGTGAGGGGGCTACAGAGGTAGGTTCTCTGAGAAGCTGCCAGAAGATTCCCCCGTGTCCGACAGAGCCCATGGCAGGTGACTCCAAGACAGACCCACCACTGGCCAAGGTGAAGCCAATCAGTGATGGTAGTAATGCCTCTGTGATAACATATTTAATAAAGTGAAAGGGGCCCAGATTGAAGCAGCCCGTTCCTGAAGGACTGCACTCCCTGGAAAAGGACCCATGCTGGAGTAGGTCATGACCAATTGTAGCCCACGGGAAGGACTCATGTTAGAGAAGTTCATGGAGGATTGTCTCCCATGGGAGGGAACCCTTGCTGGAGCAGCGGAAGGACTCTTCTCCCTGAGGAGAAGCAATGGCAGAAACAGCATGTGATGACCAGACTGTAATCCCCATTCCCTGTCTCCCTGTGTGGCTGGGAGGGAGGAGATAGAGAATTGACAATAAAGTTAAACCCAGGAAGGAGGAAGGGATAGGGGAAAGGTCTTTTTTAAGATTATTCTACTTCTCATTATCCTACTCTTGATTTTGATTTGTAATAAATTCAATTAATTTCCCTAAGTCAAGTCTGTTTTGCCCATGATGGTAATTGCTGAGTGATCTCTCCCTGCTCTTATTTCAACTCCTAAGCTTTTTGCAATATTTTCTCTCCCCTGTCCACTTGTGAAGGGGAGTGATAAAGCAGCTTTAGTGGGCACCTGTCATCCTGCCAGGGTCAAACCACCAAAGAATCTAATAATTCATTTCTAAAGTTAAGTACAAAAGCCTACATGTGTACACTGTTCACTTACAGTGAACACATAGTGCTGTCAGTTGATTGTGGTGTCCTAGGATTATCTTCCTATTTACTACTTACTATTACTATTGTAGTTTATGAACACTGAAAAAATTATAGCTGCCTTTTTTTACATCATATTTTAGCATAGGCTTTGCATAGACCTGCTCTGTTAGAGGTAATTACCAGGAAATGTTCAGTTCCATTTCTACTCTTTTATTATCCATGAAGTATACAACGTTTCCCCACTTTTTCCTCATTATTTATTTATTTTATGAATTATAGGAAGCGAACAATTTTCACTGAAATCGGGGTTTTTTTCAGTGTAGCCTAAGCTATATCAGTTTAATATATTCACAAAATGTCTTCAGGAATGTCTATAATAGAAGATACCCTGGTTTAATTTTAAAAATTCATGCCAGTTAAATCCCACAGCTTGAAGTAGTTTGGAAACAGATTCAGCTACATAGATGTAACCCCTTTTAGGGCACTTTTATGTCAGCCCCATCAGTTAATTCACTCCAATTAGAAAATATGTTAATCTTCCACAGTTTGCAAGAGATCTGCCTGCAAATACCAGGCTGGAACACATATGACTTGCCTCAGTAAAATAACCCCAGATATTGTGTAAAAGTTAGAACAACAGCTATTCTATACAACTTGCAAAATATATTGGGTTTTTTTTTCTTACAGGATTTCACACATCTGGAATGGTAGTGGCAGCTACTCATGTTAAAAACACACCTGTCGCTAGTGAAAACAGAACTCGGATTAAAGTAGACCTATTTTCTTAACTGGATGAGGCATTGAAGAATGTATTGTGCCTCCCGCTTCTATTAAAGGAACAACTGTCTTGCCACTTGCCAAGCCTCATTTAGGTTCCATAGCTAAATAGCTATTAGTTAGTTGCACATCAAAAAAAAAAAAAAAAAAGCAAAAAGAAAAATCAGTCTTTTCAAGGTGCTATATTTTAGGTGGTTTTTATTTTCAATAGATTAATTCAAGTTAGAAATGAGCTCTGGTAGTCAGATTCTCCAAATCCCAGCTCAAAACAGGGTCAATCTCCAATTTAGAGACAATTCAGATTTAGATAGTAATACATTACTACACAACTCAATAATTTAGAGCTGCCTAACTTTATTTGACCATTTAATTAGCATCCATTTATGCGGATTTTCACTGATGCTTACTTTGGGAAAATTATAAATTTGCCAATAACAAAATTTCAAGAGAAGAATTATTGAGATGCTTAGAAGTATTTTCTCCAGTTTTCTTTTATATTTTCCTCCATGTGAGTGAAGAAGTATCTGGTCTGGTCACAACATTCCACCATGTGCTTTCATGCTACATTGTTATAATTTTTTAGAATATATGGTACTTGAGAAAAGCACAGAGAAAAGTGCAATACCCATTTCTTCCCAACAAATGATGATCTACTCAGGAAAGCAGAATTATCTGCTAAAAATGCATTAATTTTCATATAACCTCAATATGTTTACCAAAATTCATTTTAAATTTATATTAAAGCTATGAATGCATTAAAATTGCTGCCTAACAAATATCCATGGGCATATTCCAAATAACTCACTTCTGCACTTACTCTCAGGAAAGCTTAGCTAGATCAAAATTCTCAGCTTATGACAAATAGTTTTCACCTTATTAGCAACATCCTTTTGAAAAAAATTCAGGTCATCAATGACAGGTAATTTGTGATTGTGGATCTGCACGATGCACAACTGCATTACGACAAGCATCAATCAATAATGTCAGCCACACACTCTCATTGTCCAAAAAAACCAGTCATATAATCAAATTAATGTGTATATTTAAATGCAGTTGCTATAATAAAAATATTAACCTAAGAAGGGATAATTTGACTTTGAACTTCCTGGAAAGCTGCAAGCTCTTCAGCTTCTCACACTAAAATGCCTTACTTAAATTCAGTTAGTTTGTTTGGGATTGTTTTTTTCCAGGCATGGGGTTTCTCCTCAGGAAAGAAGGTAAAAAATAGAAGCTGTATTTACAGAACATACCAATAATAAGCTATTTTATGAATAGATGAGTGTTCAGCTACTTCTTTACTGGGAAAATGTTTATTTCTTCTAATATAAAACTTAAAATCATTTCTACTAGCAAAAAATAATTGGCAAGAAATTGGAAAAGCTTTTTACTGGAATGGAAATGAGGGATATCCACCAATTTCATCAGTTACACATCAAATCGTATCACCTCTATAAAAACATAAAGACAAAATTCAAAAATTAAAGAAAAATATTTTTAATGGGCTTGGACCTGAATTTCTGATTCCTTCCCATGTCTATGAAAGTGAACAAGAAAGAGATTTTTTAACACTCACTTTGGGCTTGTTTATCTGGCTACCAAAGGAGCAATGCTCCACCTGGAAATTAATCATGAACTGTTATTCCCAACACAAATGGCTCGAGACAGACACAAACAAATGCACTTCTTTCCCGAAGTCCAAATCAGTATGGAAATGTTGCTAAGCCCATCTACATAAAATCCAGTGTTTCATACATTACTATACATCCTGAAAAGTCTGAAACACACGTACAAAGACCTAATTTTTCATCTTTTGAAAGCAGAAAAATATTGCTGAGAATGAAAACAGCATAACCTATGCATGAGGAATTAGGGGAGAAAAAACATTGGTCATACACTTGTTAAAAAATTGGTCCATTCTGTCATAAAATAACTTTTCTCCTGCTAATATATTTCATTGTTACAAAGGTCATTGTTTGTTTGAATAAGGGGAAATAAGCTGTGAGAAACAGTTTATATAATGCAAATAAGAGAAGTTTGGCAGAGATATGCATGTTAATAAGCAAAGTACAATTCTGTCTACAGAGCTGCTTGTTGAAAAGTTTTCTAAGTCTATGACCATCGTGTGGCTAAGGGTAAGGGAGACTGGGTATGCTAGAAAACTGCCACATGTATGTACTTTATAATGCCTAGGTTTTACATAACTTTTTTTCTTTTCTCTGGAAAGTGCTTTGCACAGCAACAGAGGAGATATTCCCTTTGTTTTGCAGATGGGAAAGCTGCTCAAGGGCAGTCAAAAGCCTTATCTGAGGACAGAACCACGGTCCAGGGTGCCCAGTATACTTCACTGACTCTACAGCAGTGCAGTTTACAGATCTATTTATTATTATTTCTTCTTTGAGCAGCTTTCCCCCCCCCCCTTAGATATAGAGCCCAAAAAGCACCTACAGCACAGCTTCCCTAACTAATGAGATGTTTAACTTCACATTGACATGTAGTATATAGATAACATTCAGTGATCAAGATCAAAGTCTTTTCCCAGTGATATCAATGAACTCTACTATCACAAAAACTAAGGTGTTCTGTAGTGAATCATCCTTTCAGATTTCAAAGTAAGCATTCAATGAGAAACAGTGGTATTAAAAAAAGCAAACCACCAAACAAACCTTTTTTTTTTTTTTTCCCCTCCAGATACTGAATGACATTTTAATTTCATCTGCTATTCTTCCCCCGTAAATCAGTGGCATAAAAGTACTGTACCACAGGTCTATGGACCTCATACCTTGATTTCGTTATATCTTCTGCAGTTCTGGACAGTCTAATAAACTGGAGGTAAGACACTATCTTCTGATCTGATACATTTACAGTCACTTTACATTAGCATTTAAGTTTACATTTATTTTAGCACCCAAATACACATCTTTTTTAGACATTTATACACCTCAGCTATGATAGGATCTATGAATAACCCATACTAATATAGTTGTCCTCGCAATGCTCCTTTAGGGTTGGAAATTATTATCGCTCACAATTTTTGAGTGGAACCACAAAGTCTGTGACATGAGACTTGGCTGCATTTCTAAAATCATCATTCCTGGTGAGGACGTAGCCATAAATCAGCTGCATTTCTGAGTAAGACCTAGGCACTGGCATTATGAATCTGACTTTTCCCTGGCAGGTTTAAGAAAGAATCCAAGTCTTTTCCGTAATCTTTTAATGAAAGTGCTGTCCTGGGAGATGTGAAGTAGGAAAAATTCAAGCCAAAGAGAGCCTGCAACTTAAGTGCCCACCTGCCACCATTGGTAATTTTGTACTAAAGGTTAATGGACGGGGGAAAATAAAAAAAAGAGAACACACTACTGCATTGTTTTCAGCAGCAGTGAAAAATTTGTTTCCTAAACTGAAAAAGTGCTGTTTAGGCATTGAAATATTCACATTTGCTCTACAAGCAGTTTCAGTTTAAATTGTTTAAGGTCACACAAATACATGGCAACACATATGATCAGCCTGTTGAATCAAGGGTCCTGACCAGTACACATTTCCCTCATTATGCAGTACTCTTAGTAAAGTCAATACACTCAATTATATGCTACACACTTAGTATGAATAATTATTTTGCTGAATCAGGAACTAAATGCCTGAAGACACAGTGAGTCTATGAAGTGCAAAAGCACTCAGGTAGCATAAACGATGTGTATCACACAAGCACTAGCATATGTTTGGCTTTTAATTGCTGCTACAGTTCTCAGCAAGGCTACCAGCACACTATTTCTTGAAAAATAGGAAGCTTACAGAAAAGAAAAGCTACAATATGAAAACTTCTTTTGCTTTTCTCTAGTAGTAGATTCCCACTGCTCGGTTTTTCAAGATTAATAAAGATACCGGTAGGAAGTAGCAGCAACAGAAATTATCTCCAACAAAGACAATGTGTGCTTTGTAAGTTGGGGAAAATTGCACTTTAAGTTTCCATTTTAGTAATGCTATCAATTTTTGCTAAAAAAGGGTAAACATGGGTCTTTGCTGAAGGTCTCTTTATACTGAAAATTACTCTGTAGTCTTTGTTTCTGCAGTAGAGATGTGGGATTTAGAGAGGGATAGAGGAATAACAAGCAGTAGAAGGAAATACAGAGAAATATACATTGTCACTTGGATGTCTCCACCACAACACAGTGTGATGAGCTGAAGAGAAGGAACTGATAATTAAATCACTGAAAATTACTGCAGAGGAAACAGAGGAAAGAAAGGAAGGAGAGAAAAAGCCAGAGACAGTTAATGCCTAATCCTGTTGATAAACCATTATACAGATTAGTTGCATTCAATGAAATTTTTCACAATGTTGTATGCAGAGGTACTACCATGCTCAGTCTGAGCAACATACATAGACTCAAAAAGTAGTGTAAACAATGAAGATGTCAGGGGAAGGCTAAATTCTCTCACATAGAAACCGACCTAAATGCCACTTTAGATTTCTTATAATAAATCTTACCATCATAAGCCTCTGGCTGATCCTACAGAAAGGAGCAGAAATGCTTGATGCCATGTCTACATCCCTGTACCAATGTTTCAGGCACTTTCATGGCCTCCTCTGGGCCCACTCCAACAGGTTCATGTCTATCTTGTGCTGGGGGTCCAGAGGTGGAGGCAGTACTCCAGGTGGGGTCTCATGAGAGTGGAGTAGAGGGGAAGAACCATCTTCCTTGATTTGCTGATGATGCTTCTTTTGATGCAGCCCAAGGTACAGTCCTGACTTATAGAGGCAAATCTGTAGAGTGAAACAGTGGGTGGTGAGCACACATTTCAGAGTTCTATAATCTGCTCTGGTGACAAAATTCACATTTGTGGCTAGAAAGCTTCAAAAACATTTACTGAAGGTATATTCTGGTTAAATTTAATCGAAAAGAAAACAGGTTTTATGTAATCTAGGACAGTTTCATAATACAAACCCAAATACTGTAGATGAGAACAACCAGGAGGCACATTCCAAAGGTGTGTTACTGATCTAAGCTAAGACTTTAACATAGGTTTACCCTAAAATGAACAGAAATGAAAAATAGGGCCTTTGAGAGATGCCCATAGGCCACTTTCTAAAATGGCAGCTGAAGCATAGCGAGGACACACTGGAATATCTCAAAGGGTGTTACACAACGTGGTCAGGCACCCTCCAAACTCTTCTGCAGATTTTAGATGCTCTGGGTGTCACAATATAGGCGTCTCCTTATAAGCCATAGCATCTAAACTTCTACTACAGACAGTGGAGATCTAGTGACTGCTGCTAGTGCAGACTGCTGAGCTCCTCAGCCCACCTCAGCACAGACACTCAGATTTGGTCAGATCTTCAGCTCTCCAGACATCACTGGCTATTTAAAGGAGCCTCAGTTCATTTGTCCAGATGAGGCTCTCTGGTACTATTTTAAGTGTGTAGCCTCAAACACCTACTCTGGTACAACATGGATCTCCGGTGGGTGCTGATGGTTAGGTGCGTATTTAGCATGTACTGCATCCCTCCTGTCATGGATGGAAGTGGCTGAATGATTACGCAGGAGGAGAAAGGCAGCAACTGCCATTGCACTGATTTCTTTAAGAAACTTTGTTTAAGTCACTTCAAAATTCCCAATATCTCCTCAAGTCTGAAAATGCAGCGCTTAAGAGCTAAGCTCCTTAGAAGTCACTTCATCCCAATTGCAAAGATGCATTTCATTTTGCAATGGGAAAATGCTGCAGTTCTTGGTGCAAGAATGGCATAATAATACGAAAGCTCAATCTCACTATGAAAATGATAAATCATTCTGGTACTTTCATACCCTCCATCAAGCTAATACTGGACATATTCCAAGGTGCAGTATGCATAAGACATTTTTTTTTCCAGTGCTCATAGAAGATATAAATAATGTCCTCTGACTCATATATTAAAGTAATTTTAACAGAAGAGTAACTTCGGAAAGTTACCTTTAGGTAATAAAGAGTTACTTTCTTACAGAGAATAAATATTGCATAAACAGACTTGGATGAGCTCAAAAGCACATGAGAGTGTCTTCTGGGAACCACATGACTGGCATTTTGCAATTTCTATAGTAGATTATAAAACAGATTGGTGAAGATGCAGTGAATGCTTCACTGTATTTCTTATTTTTGCCTTTTTCAGCAATGTACGTATCCGGAAGATTCCCTCCCTCCACTGGGCTGGCATGCCTTTTTTTAACCAAACTGTTTAGAATTCTGTAGTGTACAACTTCTTTGTACAATTAGTTTCTTTGAGTTTCTTTCTATTTTTGAGCAATACAACTATTTTGTTGCCTAGCACCAGATAACAATAATTGAAGTTTTTTCAGCTTTCCAGGCTTTCACTTAGCTTTCATTCCTTTTTCTAGTTTTCAGGTCTCTTCTCTCCTGTTTGTCAGTCTTTAGTTTTCTCTCATGGTTTCTCTGGTACTTCTTACCAGACTTTGTACCCTACTCCTTATAGCAGTTCAATTTTCCTTTCTGAGGAGTTCTAGTCTCCTTCAGCAGTATATCAAACAACTTCCTACCTAGCTACTGACAAACTTTCCTATTACGTAGCCATTTATGTAACCTTACTTTACTTTAACCATACCTTACTCTAGGCCTCATATCCTCTATTTACATCTATCCATGTCTTTCATCCTTTCAAACCCATATCTGTCCCTTGAGGCATCCAGCATTGTTCATGGGTATAATGGATTTGTCTTCCTCTGCCAGTCTACTCTCAGACAACAGGCTCAGTTTCCTTTTCTCTGCTTTGCCAAGACCTTGTCCTTTCTGCTTCCCCTCTGTTAAACTTAGCTTCAGAGTTCTACTCTAAAAAATATTGCCAATATTTTTTTTCATTGCCTAACACACGAATTCCCTTAGGAACAGGACTAATTTTCCCTTTTCTCTCTCGTCTATCTCCATCTCTCTCTTTCTCTCTATAGTCTATCTATTTCAAAGTCATCACTTTCTAATCTGCCCATTCTTCTACCAATAGCTTTTTTTTAATCTGTTCCTTGGGACCTTTTGATTCCCATGGTTCAGACCACTTCCGGTAGGAGTAAAGAAAATTATTTATTTATTTATTTCTAATCCATTTTCTCTGGTTCTTTTCAGGCTTTTATGACGACATATTCTATCATATGTCTCTTCCATGCCAGCAACTTGCTCATCTATTTTGTTTTCTATAGGAAATGCATATCTTAAGAATCAAATTATTGAAAAGCTGACAATCTCAGTTCAAGCAATTTAATATTGATGACACAATGAAGATGATTTACTTATCTCCTTTCATATGGAGACCCAAAGTGTGTTGAAATTATGTGTATCATAAAATATCTAGCTGCACAAGAAAACGAGTGTCTTTATTTTTAACAAACTGAGAGTATAAGGCATCTCATTAGCTCTGTGAAGTCACAAAACCACCCTAAAAAACTGCTTCAGTGGTCTTTTGTACCTTGTTCATAACAGAAAGCACTTTCGTAGTCATTCATTTGAATTGTGACATAGACTGCAATACAGACTCCTGTTATCAGTATTTTTGTTAACTGCCAAACATATGTGCATTGCTTATAAACTCACCTACGTTCTCATCTCTGTTCTTCCTTCCTTTCTCTGCCACCACTTCAAAACCTGGAAAAAGGTTATATCGAATGTAGGAGCAGTAGGGTATTTACAAATAAGCATTCTCGAAAGAGAGATTTTCCAGTCAAACTATAAAAGGGAAAATTCCACATTCTTTCATTAAATAAACCACACCAACAGTATTACTTCAGTCAGCCAGGAAACACAAAAAGTCATCTCAAAAGCTTCCAATAAATGTAATTTTGAATATCAAGGAAATAAATGGACAGAAAGATACCAAAGTAATCTGTGAATAGAGTCCAATTTTAACAGGAGAAATAAAAGGATTGGATTTGTCTAATGAAAAATAGATGTCTTCAATATTAATATCTTCCAGTCCTTCTCCTAGACCAATATAACTCTGCTGTACTTTTCCCCTCATCTAAATTTAACTATTCTGAAAAATTTGACTATTATCTTTTTCTTTCCTGCTTCTCTCTCTTTTCCCTTGTATCTCTGCAGGGTTGTCTGGAGCATTTTTTACCATTACATCCCAATCTAGCTGCAATATTGTCACTCTAGTAATACCATCTTGAGCATGTCCCTGGCATGCTCTCATTGATGCCTGTTGGGTTTTTTTATATGATTATGATCTGTCATTTCAAAGCTAAATGTGAATCAACAAAAGTGCTGATGAGTTACCAGAATCTTCTTTTATCCTCATCCTGTTTTCAGGTCTACATCTGCTGCCAGCAGTTCTCCTGTCTTACAACTTTCGCTCATTCTTTGTTACCTGCTTGAATAAGTGCTTCCAGTGGGGAGCTAGAAAGCTGCTCTTTTCTACCTGGCTGAAATACAGTGAGAGCGTTTCTTTACAGAACAGTCATAATTTTGACAAGATGTGCAAATTTTTATAATATGGACAAAATGATCTGTTTTAAATATGTAAAACTCAAATTGCATTATGTAAAATTAACAACCTAGGAGAAGATTAAATTGGTAGAGGGAGCTAAATATTTGTATCACAGAAAATGGAATAAAATATTGTGGGCATTGAACTCCTAAGGTCTTTTAGGCTTCCAAACATTTGTACTAAATCATTTGGGAAAGAATTGCAGGGATATAGTTTCTTACCTCTGACTTTTAGAAAGGGGACCAAGAAAGTAGTTTTATCGCTTACATATGAAAGCACTTCCCACCCCTCTTTTTTTTTTTTTTTTTAAATTGGTCTTTAAAACTTTTCATAATCTCTTTTCTTTTCAGAGGTTTTTTTCTTGCTCCTTATCTGTTCCTGTTTTTCCAGTTTGCCATTTCAAGAAAAAAATCATATAGCATAAAGGACAGTATTTTAGAAATAAATGACTTAGAAAACAGGTATTTGGGGAAACTAAGCGGCTCATGGTGATGAGCTCTTATTTTAATATGACATCTGGACAAGCAGCTGTGATCCTTGCATGCATAAATGAAGAAATACTGAGTAGAAATAGAAAGCTGATCTACAGCACTAGTAAATCTATTACTACAATATTATGTGTGATTCTAGTGTCCACACTACAAAGGACAAATTAGAAGTTGAAAGTGAAAATTAGGGCTTAGACATAAATTTATTGGGTCAGAAAATAATTTTTTTAATCGGTTATTAAAGGAGTTTGATTCAGTTAAATTACCTAAAAAAGACAAAAAGGCAGACTTGATCACTGTCAGCAGAACTGTGACATTACTGCAGTAAGTGCTGACAACCTATTGGGACACAAACAGATTCTGAGAGCCATAGGGCAAATGTTGATGGTATGATTCTGTCCATATTAGGATATTTTACAGTAAAATGATTTTGGATCATCTCAAAAGAAGGAGACCTCAGAAAACCATTTTACAGCACTGGTGACAATACTGGTTAAAGCATGATGGCACAGAGATTAGTATCTGCTAGCAACCAGAGAAAAATCCTTCAGGGATCTTTGTTGTTATGAGTAACGTCATAGGATCACGTAGGTTGTAAAACACCCTTTAGGATCATCAAGTCCAACTGTTAACCCAGCACTG